>JAAAKG020103014.1:0-68872 GCA_010014905.2 Druon quercuslanigerum | reverse complement strand
TTACCAGAATTTGTTATTTATTTTAGTAGTTTGAAGTCTTTCAAAGACTGAAATATTTTATGGTATTTTAAAAGACTTTAAAAGGAATTTTTAAAACTGTTTAAAAGTGTAAATCATTTAAAATAAGTTACATTATTTTAAAAGATTACAAAGAAATTTTTTATTTATTTCAGTAATTTAATGGGATTGAAAAGGATTTACGAGTACAATAATGAGGATATTGTAGAAGATTTTTAGGCATTTTAAGTGCTTTAAAAAGTTGTAAGGGCTTTGAACAGATATCAAAGGATTCGAAATATTTTAAGAAATTTTAAAAGATTACCAGAATTTGTTATTTATTTTAGTAGTTTGAAGTCTTTCAAAGACTGAAATATTTTATGGTATTTTAAAAGACTCCAAGGAATTTTTAAAAGATTTAAACAAATACAAGGGATTTCCAGGGGTTTTAATCATTGTAAGGGATTTTAATATTTTAATGAATTTCAAAGAATTTTTCACCAGACATGAGGGATTTCGTAAGGTTTCAAAGATTTGAAGAGATTTTCAAATATTTTTAACAATTCATTTGACATTCGCCCTGAATTCTTATTAATTTATTCTAAATCCTTTTAAATTCTTTTGACTTCTTCTAAATTCACTAAATTAAATCAAATTTAATTAATTTTTCTATGTTTTTGAACTATTTTCAATACACTTTAATTGCTTTTTAAATTTAGGTTTATTTTTTACGAGTTTCATCTCATTTTTTAAATTTCTTTTAAATTTCTCTAAATTGACTCACAATTTATTGTAATGAATTAAACTTTTTTCGATTCTTAAAATTGTTCATTTGAATTCTTTTGAATTTATCTTGTAATTATTAGTCGCTTCTTGTGTTAGAAATTAGTAGAGTTTCAAAGATTTGAAATCTTTTCAAAATTCTCATCGTTTTGGTTTTAACGTCAACTACTCCAGTTCAAGATTCATTAGATGAAAACTTATCAGTTAAGTTAAACATTTAACTTTTTGATTAAAAATTCGTTTTTATTTTTTGGTGAAAATCAATCTTTTTAACTGAAAATGTAATTATTCTTATTTTTATTGAAAATGTAACTATTCTAATGTTTGTTGAAAATTAATTTATTTTGTTGAAACATTGTCTTTTTTAGTAGAAAATGAATCGTTTTGTTTTACAATTCAACAATTCAGTTAAAATTTTCTTCTCGCAAGTTTGAAAAATAATTGTAGTTAAAAATTTGTTTCTTTTAGTTGAATTCTACTTTTTTTTCTTTAAATTAAAATATTTTGTGGTTGAAGGGCTCGTCTTTTTTTTGAAAAATCAACTACTTGGTTGAAGATTAAACTCTTTTGTTAACACTTGTTTTTGTTTTGTTGAAGATTCATCATTTTCATTGAAAATTCATCTTTTCGGATGCAAATTTACTTTTTTTGTTAGAAGTTAAATTTTTAACTAAAAATGTAACTAACCAAGTTGAACCTTTTATTATTTTGACTTAGAAATTGATATTTTTTTGTTTAAAGTTCAACCTATCTCGTGAAACTATTTAATTCAAATTCTTCTTTTTTGTTTGAATGCAAAGGTTTTTGGTTTAAAATTAAAATCTGTTTTGGTTGAAATATCAACAATTACATTTTTCGTTGGTAATTCATCTTTTTTATTGAAAATTAATCTACTTGGTTGAGAAATTATCTTCTTTGTTAAAAATGCACTTTTTGCTTGTTGAAAATTCATAATTTTAGATAAAAATTGATCTTTTTGATTTGAAATTAAAATATTTCACTTGAAGATTCACGATCTTAGTTGAAAATTCATCAGGTTGAAAAATTAAGTTTTTTATTGCACACTCGTTTTTATTTTCAGGTGAATTTTAATATTTTTTAACTAAAAATTTAATTTGTCTATTTTTACTTAAAAATTCAACATTTTTCTTTAAAATGGTTTCTCTCTCTTGACTCAAAAATAATTTTAGTTGAAAATTCGTTTCTTTTAGTTGAATTTCTTTAGTTGAATTGTTTGTGATCTTAAATAACAAACAAATTTCGGTTAAAAATTCAGTTACTTCATTGAATGGTTAAACTCTTTTTTTTTAATTAGTTTTTTTTTGTTAAAGATTCTTCATGCTAATTGAAAATTTTGCTAATATAGTTGAAGATTCCATCATTTTAATAGAAAGTTCATTTATTTGATTGGAAATGCATTTTTCAACATAAAAATAACCCATTCAGTTTTTTATTGAAAATGTCCCTCTTTGGTTTAAAATTGAACTTTTTTGGTTAAACCATTTATTTAAAAATTCGTTAGTTTGTTTGTGTAAATTATTCATTTTTTTTGTTAGAAAATTATCTTTATTTTAAATTCGACAGTTTTTTATTTAAAACTAAAATCTTTTTGGGGCTGATATATCAAAAATTACATTTTTCGTTGGTAGTAAATTAATCTTCTTGGTTGAAAAATGATCTTTTTAGTTGAAAATTCAACTATTTCAGTTTAAGAGTAATCATTTTAGGAGAAAACTCATCTGTTACAGTTGAAATAAATTCTTTTAACTGAAAATTAACCCATTCAATATTTTGTTGAAAATGTTATCTTTTTCAGTTGAAATTTTTTTTAAATTAAACTTTTTTGGTTGAACTATTTTGTTGAACATCTTTTTTTAATTAAACTATTACATTTTTATTTGACAATTCAACTTTTATGTTTGATTCAGCAGTTTTTGATTTAAAATAAAAATATTTTTTAGTTGGTTTATCAAAAATTACATTTTTCGTTGATAATTCATATTTTTTATTAAAAATTCAACTACTTGGTTGAAAAATTAAGTCCTATGTTAAAAATGGACTTTTCTGTTTAAAAAACGTCATTGTAGTTAAAAATTCATCTCTTTAGTGAAAAGTTTCATTATTTCGTGAACAATTCATCATTTTTCTTTGAAAATTAAATTATTTGGTTGAAATTCATGAATTTTGTCAAAAATTCGTCTTTTTGGTTGCAAATTCAGCTATTTGATTGCAAAGTTATCTATGTTGAAAAATCAATATTTTTACAATTTCCTATTTTTCAGGCTTCAAACGACAAGAAAACACGGAAGGAAATCGGAGATATAGCTGGCGTCGCCGACGGAACAATCGCGCAATCCTATAAATTGATGTACCCGCATGCAGTTAAACTTTTTCCAGAAAATTTCAGTTTCGCAACTTCGGTCGATCAATTACCGCATATGTAATGCAGTTATCTCAATTGAAATTCTTGACCAACAGTATTTTAATAAGAAACAGAGACAGAATGGGAAACGGCACATTTTTCATTAATTTCTGTCCTTTATTTCTGACCTACTTCGTATTTTGATTTTGCACTTTATGGTTAAAAATAACCACGAAGTTTGTAGTTTTAATAATTACTGTGAAAGTAATTTTTATGTAATCACGAGCTTTTTATGTGCAATTAAGTATTTTTAATTATTTATTATTTATAATACAAATTTATAAGAATAAGAACTTTAGTATTAAACATTTATGACTGAAAATAAAAAACTAAGTGCTATGATTTGATAACAGAAACACGTTTTCTTAAAAAAGTACTGTGTAATCAATCCATAAAAAAGTATTATTTTGTAATATTATTTAAGAGAATTTTAATACACGATTTATTAAATAATGGTAAGAAGTTGTTCCTTTATTTTACCTTTTCCGCTGAGTTTTTTAATTTACAAGTTTCTAGATTAAAACTGAAAAGCCTGAGTATTTATAGATTAGCTTTACAATTTAAAAATCTATAATTTCGATGAGTTTATTAAACATTTTTTTTTTAATTTGAAAGATCTAGAATTGAAATTTTGACATGGCTCTTCAAGATCATCAAAAGTAAACAATTGTTATTTTTTGGTCTTTAAGATTGAAGTGTTTTTAATTGTAACTTTAAAAAATTGTAGAACTTTGAGTATTGTAATTCTTCAAAATTAGGATTTTAAATTATGAAAGTTTAGAAGTAAAAATTAGAAGTTTTAAACTGTACAATTTCGAATTCTGTAATTTTTATACTTCACATTCGAAATTTCTTTAACTTGGAAAAGTTAGAATTCAAAACATGACTTTTGATCTTAAAAATAAACCAAATTTATAAGTTTTTATGCATAAATTTTTTATTTTGAAGAGTTTTCCACTGTAAATCTGCAAAATTGAAGAGCTTTCAATTTTAACTACCCAAAATTGTAGAACATTCAATCGCAAATCTTTAAAATTAAATATGTTCTAATTTTGACATTATACAATTTAAAAATATGCATAATTCAAGTTTTATCATTTAAAATTCTGTAAATATGAACTTTGAAAATTGCACTCCTTTAAAATTTTAATCTTGAAAATAGAATAATTTACAATTTTATATTGTCAAAATTCAAAAAACTTCAATTGTGGCTCTTTAAAATTGGAAAACTTTACATTTTCAATCTTTAAAATAGAAGATTTTGTACTTTCGAAAATTTTCAAGTAAAAATTATTCAAGTTTTAAGTTGTACGATTTAAAATTCTATAATTTTGATGCTTTATTTTTGAAATTCCTTTGATCGGAAAGATTTATAATTGAAAATTTGACTCTTGATCTTCAAAATCATGCAAATTTAAGAATTTTTGGTCAAACGTTTAAAAAATGAAGTTTTACATTAGAAAATTTACAAAAAAAATATGCAAGTTTTAAGATTTACAATTAGTAATACTGTAATTTGATGATTCTCATTCGAAGCTTCTTCAATTTAGATGATTTAGAATGGTATCCTTTTTTTTGATTTTCGAAACCTTCCAAATTTAAAAATGTTTATTTACCATATAGATGTTTAAAATTCAAAAATTTTCAATTGCCTTTCTTCAAAATTACAAAACTTTTGAATTGGAAATATTTAAAATAGAAGAATTATTTTGTATATTTAATACATTATATTTTTTTATGATTTGGAAGAATTACAATTGAAAGTTTGACTTTTGTTCTTTAAAATGGTCAAAATTAAAGAATTTTTATTGTTGCACCTTGAAAATCGTAGGTTTTATTGTTGAAAATTCGCACTTCTTAAAAAATATGCAAGTTTTAAGATTTAATATATCAATTTTTTCTTTAAACATCTTTAACTTTTGATCCATAGTTATATGTATTGTCAGGTTTTCAACTCTAAATCTTCTAAAATTAAGAAATTTCGAATATAAATCATCAAAATTTTAATATTGTAAATTAAAAAAATTAATAATTCTTCAATTTTAAAGACTTACAATTCAAGTTTTCGGAATTTTTTAAAGGCTACAAATGAAAATGCTTGATTTTTAAAAATATAGAATTTCAAATTATTGAGTTTTCAAGATTCACATTTTCAATGTATGTAGTTTGGAACTTTTGTAGTGAATAGTTTAATGTTGAAGATTTTTAGTCACTTTTTTTGACCAAACAATTGTATTTTTAAACAGAAAAAATTAATTTTCCAACCAAAAAGAGCTTTTTTTAACAAGAGTTGTATTGTTTATTTAAAAGGATGAATTTTCAATAAATCTGTTATTTTTAAGCCAAATAGTTGGAGTTTCTACTAAAATAGTTAAATTTTTAACAAAAATGGTGAATTTTCAACAAAAAGGTTGATTTTCAACCTAATATTTTCATTTTCTACTAAAATATTTTAATTTTCTACTAAAGAAAAAATGAACATGGATAAAAATAGTTCATTTTCCAACGAAATAAATAAACTAAATACATTATTAACTAAGTAGTTCAACTTTTATCCGAATTTTTTTGTTATGAAAAAAGATGAATTTCCAAACCAAAAACAACACTTCAAAAAAAGAGTTGAATCTTCAACAAAAATGTTCGTTATTTTGAACGAAATAGGTGAACTTTTTACTAAATAGTTTAATTTTCAACTAAAGTAGATGAATTTTTAATGAAAAATGTAATATTTGATATTATTTCAACAAAAAGGATTTAAATTGCAAATCAAATACCATTGAATTTAACCAAAAATTCTCAAACAATTCAGATTAATTTTCTACCAAAATATTTGAATTTTCAACCACAAACTAAAGAGATTTATTTACAAACAAAACAAAAAATTTTGAAACGGAAAAGAAAAATTTTTAATAAAAAAAGATCAAAAATTCTACAGAATTGTTCAATTTTTAAGTCAAAAATACGAATGTTGTACAAAATAGTTTCATTTTAAAAAACGTGTATTTACAACCAAAAGACATGAATTCTTAGCGACAAATATAATAGTTGATATTATTTCAACCATAACAGCTTTTTATTTAAAATTAAAAACAGTTAAATTTAACCAAAGGATTAATATTTTCAATAAAATAGTTGAATCCTTAACTAAATCAGATTAACCTACAACCAAAATAGTTATATCAACAAAAAAGTTAGCTTTTTTTTTATCAAATTGTTGAACTTTGAAGCAAAATATTGATTTTTTTACAAAATAAATGAATTGAAGTTAAATATTCAACTAACATAGGTGAACTCTGAACGAAAAATGTAGAAGTTGATATTATTTCAACATTAAAAAAGAATTTTTAATGCTCAACCAAGAGATTAATTTTCTAAATTAATAATTTTGTTTTCTATTACTTCTTTTGATAGATGTACAAAAAACACAAAGTAATTCCAATAAAGTAACTACAATTAATGTTCCAAGTCACTTTTTAAAATAGTAACGAAATTACTCTAAAAGTTACAGATATAACGTAACTCTTTCAGTAACTAAGGCTTAGATACTTGTAACAAGTTTCATGAAAACTTTAAATTTAAATTTATGATTAATAATTTGTTGCTAATAGTAAATTGCATAGTACTTCAAATTTAAGCATGTATTTTAATTTTATAATTAGGGTTTTAAAATAAGAAATATGTAGGTAATAAACGTGCTTAGAGCGTTATTTTTGCTAGTAAAAATAATAAATAAAAACCACAAGGAGAAGTGCAGCTGCAGGTGGATGACGTAACCAAAGTAATCAGAAGTAATCCACTTCCCATTGGTTCCCACCTAGTAAATTTCACTTTCCCCCAAAATTCCCCAGAATTTTACAGTTGGTGCTCTTGAAATCCCCAGCACGAAAAGAAAAGATGGAGCTTTCCTTCTCTTCTCCTGCACAGTCGTTCACTCGTCAACGAACAGTAGAGGTCGGCCATATTGTTTTGCGATTGTGTTTGTTTTGGTGCGACCTCGCCTTGTTCCTGAAAAATCTGCCACGATTTTGCCATAAACCTCCTCAGAGAGACTCGCCCTTTAACGTAGTACATCTCAACCCATCGACACTGCTTTTTTAATCCTGAAATTTGCCGTTCCATCCAAGTGCCAAGTTCCCCGTTTCCCTGTGTTAAGTCTCGCAAGTCTCGACTCGCACGGGAGAGGAATCGTGAGCTCGAGAAATGGCCTGCGCCACCCTAAAAAGATCTCTGGAATTCGACCCGGTTCACAGCCATGGACGTCCAAGCAAGCGACGGAGATGTGCCCCCATGTGCGTTTCGCCCGGAAGTTCTTCGCAGAGCGTCGCAAAGAGCCAAAATCCCTCGCCATTTGGAGAGGTTTCTCAGAAATTGACGCCTGGTAATTATACTTGATACCATGATACATACTTTTACTTCTCTGGCTCGCCACGGCCATTTTTTTATTTCAATATACTACAAATTCATTCTATTTTTCTTCTTTTATCGGTTTTGCTATTTTGTCATTCAGATATGCAAGAGCCCGCGGGGCGAGGGGATGGGCCGTGGCGATTTAAAACCCGTATTAAGTCCCCCTTAAAAGGGGGTGGGGATTGGATCTGGAGGGGGGACGCGTAAATCATATGGTAATGCCATAACGGACTCTTCGATCCCGAATCTTTGCGAGATTACGATTTGATGAACACGCAAACGTAATTATTTGTATGTTACTTGAAAGGGTTTTTAATGCACGAGAGGTATTTTATATTTATGATAAAATTGTGAAATTCAATAGGGATTTTTTAAAAAGAAAGTTGATTACGGAATAGGGAACTCGGAATTGGACTTCGTAGATAGAAACAGAATGAAGAATGGAGCGTCTCTTTTTTTCGGGAGGATAAGAAAGGAAATGAGACGCAGTTTTTGAGTGCTTTGTTCGATTTCCAAAGATAGAGAGAAATATTTTGTAGAAATAATTTTGTATGAAAATAGGTATTCTTTTATGCGGTTTTCGGAGCAAATTTGTGCGTGGGAGTGAAGATTATTTAATTTAATGGCATTTTTTTACTCAATATTTTGTTAACAATTTTGAAAATTATATTTTTGGCATTAATTTAATAGCATTTTTTTAACTAAAAATATTTATAAACACGTTTAGTTTATAATTCTTAAGTTTCAAATCGTAAAACTTAAGAAGATGTTTTATCATTCTTTTTAATCTGTTTAAATTAGCTTTATATTACTGAATGTAACTACTTTGTTGAAAATTGGCAGTTTTAAGTTGAAAATTCAAGTATCTAATACAAAATTCATATATTTTGTTGAAATTCGTTCTTTTTGGTAGAAACTTATTCTTCCTGGTTAAAAATTCATCATTTTCTTTAGAAATTCAATAGCTTGTTTGGAATTTTTTCTGCCGGCTGCAAAATTAGTCTTTTTAACTTAAAATTTTATTATTCCAATTTTTCTTGGAAATTTATCTTTCGTGTTTTTGGTGAAAAAAAATCGTTTTTGTTGCAAATTCAAATATTTGGTTTAAAATTCATCTCTATTGTTGATAAAATTGATTTCCTATATTTAAAAGTTTAGCTATTTGGTTGAAAACTTTTTTTTTGTGTGTTGAAAATTAAACTATTTCGTTGAAATTCATCCATTTGGTTAAAAGTTCAAATATTGTAGTTGAATATTCATAATTTTTTCTTATTGACATCCTTTAGTTTGGTTTAAATTTAATTTTTGTAACTAAAATTTAACTTCAATTTTTGGTAGAAATTAATGTTCTTGGTTCAAAACTCATGACAATGGTGAAATTTGCAGTCAGCATAATCATTTTCTTATTAAGTTAATAACAAAAGAGTAGGCAGTTTTCATATCGAAAGCTATAGAACGTACGGAGATAATTTTTGAAGTAAATTGCACATTTTTGTCTTCTGAGGAGGATGAGCTTTCTGGAATTATCAAGTTATAAATTAATTTTTTTTTAAATTGAAAATGGAACTTCCATTTTTTAAACAAAATAATCGTCTTGGTTAAAGATTTATCGTTTTTATATATATATATATATGGAAGATTCATCATAGTTATTAATAATTCATCAGTTGGGTAGAGAATTATGTTGTAATGGAAAAATCATGTATTTTGATGAAAAATCGCCTTTTTTAGTATAAAATTAATCTTGTTGCTCAAAAATTCATGATTTTGATTGAAAATTTGAATATTCCAATTAAATATTCATGATTTTAGTTGTAAATTCATATTTTTTGTTGTGAAAATCCAAATATTTTAATTGAAGATGCATAATTTGATTTGACAATTCATCAGTTCGGTTCAAAAATATTATTTTTTAATTGTAGATTTAACTTATCCATTTTTAGTAGAAATTATCCTTCTTGGTTGAAAAATCATCGCCTTGATTAAAAATTCAACTATTGTTCAAAATTCAATTCTTTTGTTGAAAAGTCGTCATTTTCTGTTGATAATTAAAATATTTCGTGGAAAAATCGTCTTTTTGGTAGAAAATTAATCTTCTTTTATGAAAATTCATGATTTTAGTTAAAAATTTAAATATTGCAGTTAAATGTTCGTTATTATAGTTAAAAATTCAACTATCAGTTTACCATTCAGTATTATAGTTGAAAATTAATCAGTTTGGTTGAAAATTAATGATTTGATCTGAAATTTAACAGTTCACGTTTTGGTTGAAAATGATTTATTTTTAGTTCAAAATTCCAATATTTTGTTGAATACTCATTTATTTCTTTGTTGAAAAATGGTCTTTTTGGTTGAAAATTCAAGTATTCTAGTTAACTATTCATGATTTAAAAAAAGATGGTAACAATGGTTCTTTATTTAAAAAAAAGAGATACCGTTTACTTAAAATAAATGTAATGTTTACTTCGAATTTCGTGCTTACATAAATTTCAAAAAATGCATAATTGGAAGCATTTCAATGTGGATGGCAATATCGTATTTATTCATTGAAAATACAGAACATTTTCTGGAATTTATGAAATTGATGTAGAAATATTGTTTTCTTTATAAAACTGATATTTTGAAAAATTTATAAAGACTAAATTACTTTTATTGCGAATAAAATTATCGGGATTAAAATCACTGATTTTTAATTAATAACTTAAACTAAAATTATTTTGTATAGCGTCAAATATGACCGTGCCTCCTTTTTAAAATATTTTTCATTTATATTAATTCCAGGTGCTAAAATTTAAAGGACTTTTTTTGTCACCTTCTTTATTAATTATAAATGCCACAATAAAAATAAATTACAAAGATAAGGGATGTTTATTTAAATTGTTGAAAGTACTTTTTGCATGCTTTTATTTTGATTTTATAAAGTGCAATTTCCAACCAAATGTATTTCAATTTTTTTTAAGATTGCCAAACTAGTTCTTCGAAATGTATGCGCTTATAAGTTTTGGGCTTTTGAATTTTTTTGTTTAAATTGGAAGGAAAATGTTATTTAAAAATAATAAGTGAAGAAAAGTGTAAATAATATTAAATTCGAAACATTTAAATTTAAAACTGTTTAGACTTTTCTTCGCTTATTGTTAAATATGTAAATTTTTTAATCTCCTTTTCTGACAAATAAAAAAGGTACAGTCGACTTGAAGTTTATAATAAATGTATGAAATTTAATAGATTTTGTAAAATTGATCGATACAACTTGCATTTCTGGCTACAATTGACATTTTTGAAGATATAATAAAGGAGTGGATTTCTAAAATAATGAATCTTAGATTAGTCTTGTTCTTTAATAATAATTAATCAATAAGAATTTAAAATATAAATTGCTTTTTCTGTCTGCAGAAAAAATGGCAGCGAACATCAGAGAGGAAATCCGTCGAATGCACCGGCGCAAACAACTGCACTTCAATCCGCAAGGAAACAATGGCGACTCCTCAGATATGGAAGGTTCATCAAATCCTTCCAGTCCATCGGCTTGTGGTTCAAATACCTACAGTAGCACTACATCTAACAAAGAGAAACCTCTTTTCACATTTAGACAGGTAAATAATTAAAAATTCCCTCGTAATTTGCCGTGCAAAAAATCTCAAGAATCTTGATTCCCAATTCAATCGCTTATTTTCAATTAATTTTTAATAATTCGATAATTTCCAGGTGGGTCTGATCTGCGAGCGGATGTTGAAGGAGCAAGAAATACAAATTCGAGAAGAATACGACCAGATCTTGACTATGAAGCTTTCCGAGCAATACGAATCTTTCGTCAAATTCACCTACGATCAAATCCAAAAAAGATTCGAATCCGCAGCTGCTCCAAGTTGTAAGTATTCCCTTCCTTGATTTGTAGTCAATTAAGCACAAAAATATTCATTCGAGGGAGAAATTTTCTAATATTAAAACAAATCTTTTTTTCTAGATCTATCCTAAGTAGGATTCTAACTCGTAAGAATACGTTTCTGTGAGAAAATATTAGGTAAGAAAGATTTTCGTTCAAATGAAATTTTAAATTTCGCGCCTTATGATGAAAAATGTAGGCTATGTGTGGTTGTGATATTTAAGTTTTAGGGCTCAACATTTTTTAAAAATATCGAATTTTATTAATTTTTGTACTATTATGGGAAAAATATTTTAACAGATTCCTGTTTTCTTTAAAAATAATTTAAAATTTTATTTTTTCCCGATATTTGCAAGACTTTTTGTTCCTAAAACACTTCAGAAAAAACTGTATTGACAGCAAGTTTTATATTTATATTTTATATTAACTTCTTTTTACTTAAAAATGAAGAATGGTTTGAATATTTGAGAGCTTGCAATTGATAAAAATAAATTTAAACCAATTCAAAGAAATCCGATGTGAGCCCTGTTTATTAATGTGAAAGTGTTAAAAATAGATCAAATCGTTTGATCCGTGGGAAGAAATTCGTGTTTAAAATGCAAATTTTTTGTATGTACAGTTTTTGATAGTAAACGATTATAAAAAATAGAAGAAAAAGTAACGTCTCGTTCACAAGAAATCTTGCTACTGAAAAGTTTTTTTTATTTATTAGGATGCATATAATTTACTTTTTGTCCATTACCCTGTAAATGAAGATATTTCAAGGCACTTTTTGTAGTCTGTAAATTGTTAATTTCTTCTCCGATAAATAGAATTTTTTTTGGTTATTTTTGTGACATTTTTTTTATAACCTACTTAAAAAAAATTTCTTGATGTGGAAAAGACCTTGAAATTTGTTCATATGAATCGCTGGATCCAATTTCCAACAAATCAAAACTTTTACTGAATTGCGCATTAAATCCCAAAATTTCATTCTGAAAAAAGTAGCACAATTTAGAAAAAGTTTTTGTTTTTTAAATTTGATTATTGTTGGGTGCACAGGTATGTTTTTTTAAATTTTCACCCTCAGGGTGTCTACCCAACCTGAAATTGTCAGTGATTTTTTTTAAATCATTTGTTTTCAATCACTCACTGTAAAAGAAGTTTTAAATAGAAAAAATTATTCTTTTACTCAAAATACCCATTCACCCACAAGCTTTGCAAAGTAGTATCACATAACTCCTGTTTTTTTCTCATAACACTATAGTGCATTTTTATAAACCATTTTATTTATTTTGAACTTGGAACATTTTTTTCCCAATTTTTTTCCTTAAAACTTTTGTTCAAGTTTCTCGTATTAGCGGGAAAAATTTGAGAATGAAGAAATGAAAACTCCAAGTGTAACTGTTTAAGTGTTCGCTCGCTCGCTGCAACGTGCGCGACGGATTATAAAAATTCGTAACTTCTTTTCTCCATTCTCAAATTTTTCCTGCATATTTGAGAATCTTGAACAGAAATTCCAAGGTAAAAAAAAAACAAAAAATGTTCCAAATTCACAATAAATACAATTGTTTATAAATATGCACTATATTCTTTTTTTTAATCAATTCTAACTGAAAATTCAACTATTCTGTTTTTTGATGAAAATTGTTCGGTTTTAGTTAAAAATTCAAGTCTGGTTCGAAATTCATGAATTTTATAGAAAATTCGTTCTTTTTTGTTGAATTTAATTATTTTGTATTAAAAATTTAAATCTTTTTTGGTTGAAATATCATCTGAAACAATATTTTTTTCGAATTTAACGTTTTTGAATAAAGATTTAATTACTTGGTTGAGAGTTATATAACTATTCTTTATTTGGTTGAAAAATGATCTTTTTCAGTATGAAATGTTGATTTTTTTGTAAAAATTAATCTTTTTATTACAAACTTAATGATTCTACTTAAAGGCTAGTAATTTGAATTCAAAATTCATCAACTTGTTTGAAAACCTAATATTTTTCTGAAAATTAGTTTAGTTTTTGTTGCAAATAAGTTTTCGTTTTAGGCACGAAATGCAACTATATACATTAAAAATTACGTCCTTTTAGTTGAAAATACATCTTTTTGGTTAAAAATCAACTATTAATTATTGAATAATTTTATGTTAATTTTTTTGTAATGTTTTCACAATTTGGAAGTAAAAAACCAATAGTTTCTATGAAAATAAAACTATGTACTTTGTTCAAAATTGAAATCTTCTATCAAATTCATCGTTTTATTTGAAATTCATCTATTCCAGATGAAGCTTCATCATTTTCGTTAGAAATTCATCAGTTTGTTTGGTTGAAAATTCAACCTTTTGGTTCCAAATTCGTTTTTTTTTTTTTGTTGAAAATTGAACTTTTTTGTTCAAAACTCATGTATTTTTTTGTTGAAAACTCGCCGTTCTTGGTAGGCAACATTCTGCCTGCTATGAAATTCATTCGTTTGCCTCAAAATTCAACTGTTGTGATTAATTATTGATCGTTTTATTAATTATTTATCTTTCTGATTAATAAAGTTCCATTAAATTTGCTCTAAAAATAATTTGTGTTTTTTTTTAACTGAAAATTTAACTTCCATTTTTGGTTAAAAATTGATCTTTTTTATAGTTCAAACTCTAGCTATTTATTGAAAACTGATATTTTCCAGTTAAAAATTAAACTATTTAGGGTTAAAAATTTACCTTTCTTTTTGAAAATCTAAATTTCTACTTGAACATTTAGAAATTTGAAGCGGTTTAAATTGAATTTAATATACAACCCTCATTATTTTACCAAGTATATACTGAACTAGTACCGGACACTTATGCTTTTTTTGGTAATAACTTAGCTGATAGTGGTCAAAATATTAATATTAAAGGTTAGTTATAAATTCAGGGCTTCTAGCAACAATGTGCAATCAAGCGTATTAGAAACAAACTTGCTTTAAAAGAAAAAAAAAGGCAATTGAAATTACATTTTGTAGTAAAACTACTATAAATAAGAAAATAATCAATGTAATATTTTTTGAGTTATGCAAATATTTGATCATAAAGGTGGTTCATATTTCACAAAATGCACTTCTTTTCTAGAGACGAAATATTTAGGCCGGATTATTTCTTAAGCTAATGAGAGATTGAGTCCATATTTTTAAAATTAGACTAACAGACGATTTTTTGAAAGATAAAAATGATGATTCATCTCCGGAGATAGTACTGTTGCTTGAAAGTTATAAATGTCCGGGGCTACCCGAATCTTCCCCATAAGTAGATAAAATAAAAATTTGTTTATTGTTGAAATTCATGGACTTTCGAGACAAATTCAAGAACTGATTAATTATGTTTTCAGTATTATTTAATTATTCTATTGTGCTAAAATAATCATTTGAAGGAATTAAAATGTTAAGGTATTTTTTAAACTACTAAGGCGTTTTCAAGAGCCTTTAATTTGAAGTATTTTAGGAAATGTAAAAATATACCCAGGAATTTTTTAATTGACTTCATTAATTTGAAGTGATTTTAAAGCTTTGGAAATATTTAAGTATTATTCACGAGAAGTGAGATATTTTGTAGGGCTCTAAGTATTTGAAGAGATTTAGAATTCACCCTGAATTCTTACTAATTAATCCTGCATATTTTTGAATTTTCTTGAATTTTATGAATTCACTTGGATGATCAAAAGAATTTGAAACATTTTAACGTATTTTTTTAAATTTCTAAGAAATTTTCAAGAGCTTTAAAAAATTGTAAGGAAGTTTGAAGGATCTTAAATAATTTGGGTTATTTTAATAGATTACAAAGACATTTTTTATTGACTTCAGTAATTGAAAGGGATTTAAAAGGATTTGAACTACTTGAGGGTATTGTAAAGTAGTTTGAAGGGTTTTTATAATTTCAAGGAATTTTAATATTTTGATAGTTTTCAAATAATTATTCAAGGGACAGTGAGGGTTTTTGTAGGGTTTCGAAGATTTAAAGAGATTTTTAAATATGTTTGTCAATTCATTTAGAATTAAGTTCTTATTAAGCCTACATTCTTATTAATTTATCCTAAATCCTTCTTAATTGTTTTCAAGTCACTTGATTGCTTTTTAAAATTCAAATTGTTACACTTCATTTGAATTCTTTTGAATTTAACTAATTAGTAGGATTTCAGATTTGAAAAGATTTGAAATCGTTTTGGAATTCACCCTGAATTCTTTGTAATTATCTTGAATTTTTTTAATTTACTTGAAACCTTCTAAATTCACTCAATCCTATCTAATTTGGTGAATTTTTAAAGGTTTTTATTCCATTCTTAGGCATTTTATCAAATCATTTAAATTCCCTTTGATTTTTCTAAGCTTATTTCAAAGTGACTGAATTTAATTTGTATCATATTTTTACAATGTTTTCATATCATTTTTTTGATTCACCTTCAATTTTTATGGAATTTCATCGAATTGTTGTATTTGAAAAAAAATTCGAATGGATTTGAATTCTTTTGATTTCAACTTAAATCGTTTTGAAGACTTATGAATTTATCCTGAATTGGTTACCCCTGCCCTTGAGTGCGAAAAAAAGTGGCCTGTCAGCGTGACAA
Organism: Druon quercuslanigerum; assembly: GCA_010014905.2. Classification (NCBI taxonomy): domain Eukaryota; kingdom Metazoa; phylum Arthropoda; class Insecta; order Hymenoptera; family Cynipidae; genus Druon; species Druon quercuslanigerum. The sequence goes on along the minus strand of JAAAKG020103014.1, from coordinate 52,819 downwards.
AAAGTACCCTTTGGTCCCTATATTTTATTCCATAGGAACTGTAAGGCCTGCACTCCTCTATTTAAACAAATAAAAAATGCAAGTATTTAAATAAAAATTTTGTTTAACTTTCAGATTTGTACTGCGTGAGATAAATTTTGCTTGAACGTAACGCAGAGCCTTGTGCAAATCCTCGATAATGATTTGGGCTCATTTGAAGAGCGACAAATCGCGAGAAACAAAATTTGGAGCAAGAATGTTTAGTAAAGTAAGTTTAGTAGACTTTGCGATAAACAGCGATCATCACCCTATGAAAATCCACAATGTATACTAGTGAAACTAACGATATTTGTGCCGTCTGGTGTTAGAAGTGCGCTGGTATCAGGGAACTTTTCACTAATATCTAGTTTAGCTGCTTACAAAAAATATATCGCACAAATCGCGACACTGAAGCACTTTTTATATAACCGAATAAATAAAAAATAAAAAATCTTCAAAAAATGAAATTGTTGAAAATCCTCTTCAGATTTTTGTCAAGTTTTATATTAAAGGGATATTTATGGCAAATTGTTCATAAAATATTTTTCTAATCTGAACCTTTTCTAATGAAAAATCTGAGGCATTTGGGTTTTTTGAAGATTGCGCCTAATTTGCTCAAAGCGCCAGCGGAGTCGTTAGTTTGATGATTTTGAGGTCCAATTTGGAAAACTGCTTTCGAATTAGCGTCAAAAAAATGTGGCTATATTTTTACATAATAACTGGTGCAATCCAAAGTTACTGGCACTATTGAAGGACTCGAAAAGACTTTTTCTATTATTTATTTTCCTAGATTAATCCTCGAAGCGCAAGCAAAAGTGCAACTTAGGATAATCGTTTTGGCCCCCGGTTTTTTCTTTATTTTTTTGCATCAAATTGCGCGTAGTGTGTACAAAATATTGTATAGAGCTAGGCATTGTATTTTCAAAAATAAAGAATTGAAAAATCAAATAAATACGAGGGTGAATTCGAAAGACTTTTTTGGAATTGGAAGAAATTTTCCGTTCCCTGGTAACAACGCCTCTCGACAATGTAACAAAACTGACAATGAGTAACGAATATCCGTAATTTTACTGTGCCTATTATTAGATTAATCACGAATGCTTGGTAATTGTTATCAAATCTAAAAATCGTTTTAGTTAAGCGAAAACTTCCACCTTTTTCTGAGAAGTCGCTCTACACTGGAACAAAAGTTAGAATAAGAAATATGTTTTTTTACGAGATATTTCGAGGAAAAAAAAAATCAAACATTTTTTTAGTACAGTGTATCTTTTTTGTTTTTATTTTTTCGTAAGACGGATTCTTACTTCCTGATGGATAGGCATTGCATATCGCGTCGCATATTAGTATAATTTTAGGGTAGGATAATTAAACCTGAATTTTCGTTACGTGTAACAAAATTTTAGTTTTTTTCTTGTTAGCAAATTTTCCTAGAAGGAAACTTGTTTTTTTTGTGAAGACGTGATGGGAATTTGGCTCTAGGATAGTCGAAAGGGTGCCAGGAAGAAAAAATAATTGGGGAAAAAGAAGCGTCAAGCCCAAAGAAGAAATGAAAATTGACTGCGGATGTAAACGTTAAGTTAATTATAAAAATTGAATTAGTTAATAAATGCCACGTAACGTTTTGAGGAGCGACCGATAATATTTTACCATTTAAGAGGCCATGGTGAAAGGACACCTTGGAGGAATTCCTTGATCGTTCAGGGGATTTAGTTTCATTGTTAAAATACCTCTATATTATGTAAACACTTATTATTGAAATAAATATAAACTTTAAGACTGAAGTGTTTTTTTTTTATTGAAAATTGAAACGAAAAATCCATAGCGGTTTTGAAAAAAGTTATAACAGGGTGTCGACCCTACCTGGAGAACTTGGAATTTTTATATACCTGGAAATTTCAGGGATTTTTTTCGCGAATCATATTAATTTTTTGTAAATTACAATATAAAATTCAATATCAATGATTCCTTATTTGTAAAAGAAGCTTTATATTATTGTATTTAACTTTTCTATTTTTGGTTAAAAATTTATCATTTTTAGTTGAAAATTCAAGTACGTCGTTGAAACTGCTTGTATTTTGTTCGAAATTTACCAGGTTGTAGGCAATATTTTCTCTCTTATTGACAGAAAAATTTTTCGTAGTTAAAAAGTCGTCTTTTATTGGATAAACGTCCAACTGTTTTTGATTAAAAATTAAAATCTTTTTAAATTGAAATATCAACTGCTATAATTTTGGTCAAGAATTCTGTTTTTAATAAAAATTTTATTATTTGGTTACAAGTTACACCCTTTCATTAAAAAATATTTTTTAAGCTTCATTTGAATTGAAAACTCATATATTTTGTTGAAAACTGAGCTGTTTTGTTAGAAATTCGTAATTTTCTTGGTAAAAAGTTAATTTTTTTCACTGCAAATTTAATTGTTAATTTTCTCGGTTCAAAAATCAACAATTACTGTCAAAAAATTTTCACTTTGTTGAGGTGTAACTATAATTATAACTTCCATTTTTTGTTGAAAATTGATATTTTTTAGTTCAAAATTGAACTTTTGAGTTGAATATTCGACTATTACAGTTAAAATTTCATAATTTTAGTTCAAAGTTAATCTTTTTAGTTTAAAACGCAACTATTCCATTTGACGATTCTTCATTTTAGTTAAGCCTTCATAAGTGTGATTAAACAAATGTTTGTAAAACTAAAAATGTTACTTATAGCAGTTTTTATAGAAAATTAATCTTTTTCGAGAAAAATTCAAGTATTCCAATCTAATATTCATATTTTTATTTGTAAATTTATCTTTTTGGTTGAAGAGTTTACTAATATAATTAATTATCTCATAATTTAAATACGAAATTCATCATTATAGTTGAAAAAATCTAAATTCATCATTGATTAAAAGTTTAATTCTTTTGTTGAACATTGTTTTTTTTGTTGTGAAAATTAGTTTTTGTTGAACTGAAAGTTTAAAAATTACATTTATGGTTAAAAACTGATCTTGTTTAGTTTTAAATTCGACTATTTGGTAGAAAAATTTTCTTTTATAGTTAAAAATTCGTCTTTATTTTTAATTCATCTATTTCAAAGATTTATTTTAGTTAAAAAAAAATGAAAATTCATCACTGAAAATTTAATTTTTTTGTTGAAAATTGTTTATTTGTGAAAATTATTTTTTGGTAAACTGAAAATTTAAGTATTACATTTATGGTTAAAGACTGATCTTGATTAGTTTTAAATTCGACTATTTGGTAGAAAAATTTTCTTTTATAGTTAAAAATTCATCACTGATTGAAAATTGAATTCTTTTGTTGAAAATTTTTTGTTTTTTTTGTGAAAATTAATTTTGTTTGAACTGAAAATTTAAATTTTTGATTTATGGTTAGACTGATCTTGCTTAGTTTTAAATTCGACTATTTGGTTGAAAGTTTTTCTTTTTTTTTTTTTTTGTTAAAAATTGAACTATTTCGTTAAAAATTCATGTATTTTGTTGAAAAATCATTTTTGGACATTTTTGGAATTAAAACTTTTTTTTAAATATCATGTTTTTAGTGTAAAGTTTATCTGTTGCAGTCAGGGGTATGGCCACCAAAGACATTTTGATGGCCACGACCCATTCTGATAGTCATAAAAATTTGTGCCCAGTGGTGGTACGGCAAATTAACGGCGCGTCGATCGTCACTCGGTTAGTTTTAAATAGTTTAAAAGGCACTCCCATGGAAATTTATTCGTAGCGCATATAGTCTTCATTAATTTTTTTAAAGTTTTTAAAATAAACTGAATAAAAATGGGTGGTAGTTACTGCAACAATCAGTACAAAGGAAAAAAGTCAACGAAGGAAAAAATCCATTTCCTTTCCGTTCCGCAAAATTGTGTTGAACAGTGGCAAAATGCAATTTTACGACACGAAAGCGATTTTTTGTGCAAAGCTGGGCAAATCGTTTGCGAGGAACATTTTTTGGAGACAGAAATTATTTGAGAAAAACAGGTTTTAGCTCCTGATGGAAGCGTTATGTCGGTAAGTACTTCAATTTTTATAGGGAGATTTTGTAAACACAACATAACCTCTTCTCAAGCTTCATAGCTTGATTTTGTAATGTTTTAGAGTTTTTGATTTTTTGTCAATACATACAATAAAGGAACGTCAAAGTAAAATTTTACTATTTTTTGAATACTTAAAAAAGTATAGTTTAAAGTATAGTTTTTTTAATCATTTGTCTCGTTCGATCCTGTTGATTTAACAATTCTAATATATTTGCAAACTGCAAAAAAAACTTATAAAGAATAAAAATAAAAACCTTCGATATTTTTAAACTTATAGACAGTCGTATTGTGCCATTACTTATGTGCCTCTTTTGATCATGTCCATTTTTATAAATTTCAGTTAATTGTAATCAAGTATATAAAAACTATAAAATAAAATATGTTTTTTACGTAGGAAATGAGTAGATACGCATTTTTTAAATTAACAAAGCGACAGAAAGGTCTTTTTTGTTTCAGTTTAGCCAGTTTTGGCAGTATTTTCAAATCCACAGAAAATGCTAAACTTTTTTTGGCTTTCAAAAAAAAAATCTTGAAAAACCCACCTTCTTTTCCTGGAAAAAGTATACATTTTTTATTTATTTTTCGGGAGAAAAAATTATTATTTTTTATAATAACAATAATTTTTTGCTGCAGAGAAACAAAAGAATACCAAGTTAAAAATGTATGTCAAGTAGACATATTCTTAAGCATTGTTTGTAAAACTTTCAGGAAAAAGGTGGGGGTTTTAGATACATTTTATTTCTTATTTTCAAAACTCAAAAAAAATTAACTATTTTTTATTATTTTTAAATTTTGTGTAGATTTTGAAGGATTGCAAAAAAATCGATAAACTGAAATATGCAAAATCATTATATCTCATAAATTGCTACAATGACATGGTTCTTAAAGTAAAATTTTCAAAAATCCCAAAAAAACCCATTGTGCCTTTTAAATTTTAATATATTCGTAAAAAATTAAAAACATGTTATAATCAAGCTAATCCTGAACATTTCACCCACCGTTCTACGTGATTTGAAATGAATTGGGTCTATTGTGAATATAACTTCAATGTTTTCTTTGATTAATAATTATTATATTTATTAATTTTTTAGACACAACGTTACAAGGTACCCAGATTAAAAAAAGGCGTTGTCCCAACTCAATTTCTAAACAAGCAATTTTAGGAAAATGTGAAGTATCAGATTCTCTGGAAACAGATAATGTTCACCTTGATAATTCGCAAAATTTACCGAAAATTAAACAACCCCGCCATTTTTGTCAGAAATCTTTAGACGCCTCAAGTTCTTCAGAATCTAAGAAGATTTTAGGCAAGCGTAAAGTTTCAGATTTTTCAGAAGCAATTAGAGATGATAATATGAAAAATATTAAAAAACAAAAAATCTCTATTATTGATGAGAACTATGATATTTTTTCGAATAACATCTCGAGTAATTTTCTCTTTGAAAACGAGTTGTAATATTTTGTCAGATAATTTGTAAAAGAGAGAATGGCATTGCAAAAACGGTTTGCACTAAGAAAGTAATAATTGATGACGAATTACGAGCAAGCTTTTTTTTAATGGACGAACCAATAGATAAAAGTAAACTTGGAATATCAGATGACCCGTTAAGATTTATTGAACAAATTGAGAAATCATCCACTATGGATGAGTTACAATTTTGTCCTGGATTTAGATCTTTAGATTGCAAAACGAAATCTGGACAGAAAGATTGTTCGCCATCAACGGAAGGATGCAAATATAAAATGATTTGTATTTAAATGCGAAGATAAACTCAATAGTAAGATGAAAAAATTGAAAAAGGTTAAACAAAAGTTAAAAGCAGCTACTATGGCGAAAAATAGGGCCATAGCTAAATTGAATTTTCTCAAAAATTCTCTTAAAAAAGTGAAAAGAGAATTGCTGATGTGCGTAAAGAATCTTTAGCTAAAAAACTGAGTTCTTGCAAATTAGCAGATAATGAGCAATTAGCAATACAAGAAATTCTATCTGCAGCGAATAAAAAGATTACCAAAAATAGGAGATACTCAGAAAAGTGGATTTTATTAACTATGCTTCTTCATATGCGTTCTCCTGCAACTTTCACCTTCATCAGAGATAATGGGATTTTGCCGTTGCCGTCTATCAGAACGATTCGTCGGTAAATATTTGTAATTTTCTTTAATTCCTTATGATTTGTTGTTTTATTTGGATGGTTATTAAGAACTTTGTGTTGCAGATATCTAGCTTTAATTGACGCTCCCTGTGGATTCGATCCTAGCTTCTTTGAAATGCTGAAAGAATGTTTTTCAAAAAATCCCAAAATCTGGCGTCACGGATTAATTCTTTTAGACGAAATGGGAGTTCGAAAAGGAATACAATTTAATCCAAAAACAATGGCTTTTGAGGGGCTGCATGACTTTGGTGATGACAGTCAACAGAACATAGATGACCAAGAATATCATGCACTAGTCATTTTATTTCAGCCCTTAATGCCTTCATACACTCATTCAATTACTCTGTTTACGTTTAGGGGGCTACTCCTGGAAATAAGTTAGCAGAATCTATCGTTGAAGCTATTATATTGCTTGAAAAACCTGGGGTAATTCATATGTACCGAGTGACGATTGCAGCGCCACTGTTTGCCCCTAACCGCCGCAGGCACGAAATTTCACCATAGCGTGGCATGCCCCTGATTGCAGTTAAAGATATATAATATTAATTGACATTTCATGAGTTTGGTTGAAAATTTGCTTTTTCTGGTGGAAAAATAATCATTTTAATAGAAAATTTAATTTCTATTTTTTGTTGATAAGAGTATATTGTAATGTAAGTTGTCAACGCTTTCTAAATGAAAAATATTAGTTTCATCCTTAAATACTGATAAAAATGTCTTATAAACTCGCCAAACTGTATACATATTCCGAGTTCATTATTTAAAAAATGCAAAATATTTGAATGGCTTCGTATGCGAAAAATTATACCTGGAAACCTGAAAAAAAAACTAAAATTGTCAGGGAATTTTCTTCCACGACTGCAACTGAATTTTTTAGTAAAAGGAAGTCAATATTTGTCTCATTTTCGAGAAATATTGAATAAAAGCAGCACAAATTTTCTCATTTACCAGAAACAAAAATTAAGTTGCGTTCTCGCACTCGAAGTGCTACAAATATATTACGTGCTTTTGAAGAAATCGGCTTCGAATCTAAAACTGAAGATGGATCTGAATGAAAGCGAAAAAGGAGATTTTTTCGAACAGATAAAGACGAGCCCAATCTCAAATTGGTCAAATACTATTTTTACACGGTTTGCAATTTTTCGCAATTTTCACATGATAAAATAATTATTTGGAATCTGTCTTCATTTAATTCAGAACTGCATAATTTTAAAAAAAATTATTAAAAAATTTTGTAATCGCATGTTTTTTTTTTTAATTCTGGCACAACTTTTACAATATTTATTAATTTTTTTTATTTAGCAATGGTCTTTTAGAGCACAAAAAATCTATCCAGTGAACAAAATTGACCGATTTTTTTCGCTTAGAAAACGTGCCGGGTAATTTTAACCACGTGGGATAAGAACGGCTACTAAAATACATGGGGTAAATGAGGGTTAAGAAAAGATTAGACCTCTAGAAAAAGTCTTACTAGCTCGACCTGACTTTGTCGAGGGACTGAATGATGATTTTATAGCACGTAACCGGTGTAGGTATTGATCTCATTAGACAAATCAGGTAATAGAATAACACCATTATGGTAAGGCTTCTGGGAGGAAGCCTTTGCGAGGCTATATGAAGTTGAGGGCGCAAAGAAAAAATCCGTCACTTCTGGGCGGGAAACAAACTTCTGGTTTTCCATCGGCTAAAATATGTTTCCTCTATTATTCTTGGCGTTCGTGGTGGCTATAAAGGTTTTCAAAAAGACCACCCCAAATGGTAAGTCTACTAAATATGTCAACTGGTTGTTTATCCAGATTTTCAATTAACAAACTGTGTCAATTAATAAACTGTGAATATTAGGCAAGGTCACAGTGTATCTTGGAAAAAGGGACTTTATCGATCACTTGGATAGTATCGATCCTATCGATGGGGTCATAGTCGTCGAAAATGATTATCTCCAAGGGAGAAAAATCTACGGTCAGGTAAATGGGATTTTTTAATTTTTGGTTCAGTGAATTCGACTCTTGAGAAATTTTGTATTAATTTTTAATTAGGTTGCGACAACCTATCGATATGGTCGAGAGGAAGATGAAGTAATGGGCGTGAAATTTAGCAAGGAATTAGTCCTGTGTCGAGAACAGATTGTGCCAGCAAAAAAGGAAAAAATAGAAACAACCCCAATCCAAAATCGATTGTTGAAGAAATTAGGACAAAATGCGTATCCATTTGTCTTCCAATTCCCTCCAAATGCTCCCAGTTCTGTTACCCTTCAACCTGGTGATGACGACCAGGGAAAACCTCTTGGTGTCGAATATGTCGTCAAGGTGTATGTTGGAGAAAACGAGGAAGACAAGGTAGAAATTAAAACTATTATTATGTTTTATTATAATTATTTTATCTTCATTATCCCAATATATTTATGAAAATTGGATGTATTTATAATATAAACTTAACTCCCGATATAAGACCCCATGGGCTTACGATAGTCCTCGAACTGATGGCCTTTAGAAAACTAAGAAAAGTTCTTGGTTTTTACAGAACCAGATTTTTTCTCGAGAAATCTTATGATTTTGAAAGCCAATTGCGTGGGCATTTTTTTGTTGATAAAATCACAATAGAGCGATGAACGCAACCAAGTTTCAGTGAAAACTGTTTGCGACACATCTTTCTCCTTCCTTTTTTAGAGCTTTTGTCAGTCCTGTCTGTTTATCTTTGGATTCCCCTCGATTTAGAATCAAGGTCAAAATGAGTCATGCCCAAAATCGGCCTTATATCGAGAGTTGAGTGTATATGTATTATTTATTATTCAAAAAATAGTATCAAGTATTAAAAAAGTTAATTTCGTAATTAGTAAAAATACTTGTATAATTCAGTATTATTTGTGGAATGTCTAAAGTATGTTTGCTATCGATAAATGGCATTTAGGACTCCTAATACGGAAACCCAGCGACTGTATTTCTCTAATTCTCTTTTTTACGTACGTCATTAGTAAGAATGGTTATATAAGTGTGAAGCGCTTACATAAAAGAAGTAGAGCGTGTCACTTGAACTTGTAACATTTTCCTTGAAACACTTTAAAGTTCTAAATCTTAGGATTAATCTGAAGCCTTTGGCCTGAGACAATTATTTAATTAATATGACTCAATAATTTAGAAACAAGTCTTCAATAGTCATTGATTTTAAAAAATAGTATGCAAGTTTCTTAGATTTTTATAATTTTTATAATCTCATTATAGATTTAATTTAATTTTCTTCAAATTTAGCATTAACTTGAATGAAGACGATCTATTGCATTTGCCTATCAAATAATTATAGTTAAACAATTTCGGGCGAAGAAGTGGCATTTTCTCTGAAAACTTGAATCCATTGAGTTAATTCTAATTAAAATCCAGTCTTTAATTTTCATATCATATGCAACACCTTCTAATTTTTAGACGGAAATGAAACATTGAGAAGATACACGAAATTTTGTTTTAAATAAAAACACTTCAAATTTTATGCAAAATAAATTGTTTACGAAAATACTATACAAACGTCACTAAAATTAAAACCTCATTAAAAAATCGAAGGAGTTTGAACAGGGTTTCTCTTCCCTAAATGGAAAACTTAGAAATATAAAAGAATTTTTTTTTAATCAGGGAATCTTTTCGAGAGCGTGCTGATTTGTTTGTTGCAATATTAAATTGAATAACAATGATATTTGGTAAAAGTAGATTTATATTAGTGTCTTTAAATATTTTGTTAAAGATTCGTCTTTTTTTTGTTTGTAATTAATTTTTTATCTGAAAATTGAACAATTTTATTTTTCAAACTCTTTATTAATAATTTATTTATTTATTTTGTTCAAGATGATTTTTTTACTGGAAATATAACTTTAAGTTAAATATTCCATCATTTTAGTTAAACATTAATCTCTTTGGTTGAGCATTGATTTTTGTAACCAAAAAATGAACTATTCATATGTTGTATTACAAAGTTTTATTTTTTAAATTTACTATTCGTTCTTTTTGGTGAAAATTAATCTTTTTGATTGAAAATTCATGTTTTAGGTTAAATATTAAAAATGGTTTATTGGTTTGAAACGAATAAGAAAGATTTCGCGAATATTTCGAAGTTCTTAAACTATTTCAAAGGGTTTCAACAAATGTGAAAAGATTTCAAAAGATTTCAGTGATTTCGAACGAGCACAAAATATTTCACAAATAAGGATTTAAGAAAGCTTTCACACAAATATTTGAAAGATTTTATACAAAATTTCACAAAGATTTCAAGGATTTTGAATATTTTACAAAAATTTCAAAGAAAAGTCAAGATTTCAGGACGATTTTCAGTACTTCAAGCCATTTCAACGAATTCACAAAAATTTTAAAAGGTTTCAAGGATTGCAAAGACGACTTATGTTTGCCAAAAATTAAAAATTTGTTTATTTGTGGTTCTGCTTTCTTAACAAGTTGTTGTCCGATAAAAAAATTAAATGAATCTGATTGAAAATTTTTGTTAGAAAATTCATCCTTTTGGTTAAAAATGCAAGTATTTCAGTTAAATATTCATTATATTGGTTGAAAAGTCACTTGTATGCTTGGAAATAAAACCACTTGGTTGAAAATAAACTCTTTTGTTAAAAATTCATATTTTTAAATGAAAATTCATATATTTCATCCAACTTTTTGATTGAGAATGCAATTATTTTGCTAAAACTCGTCTTTTTTTGTAGAAAATGAATGTTTTTGGTTAAAAATTCAATTATTTAAGTTAAATATTCATTATATTGGTTGAAAATTAATATTTTTTCTTTAAAATTCAACTTTTCTAGTATAAGATTCATAATTTCATTTGATAATTCATCATTTCTTTAAAATATTGTTTTTAACTGAAAATTTAACTATTCAATTTCTGATTGACAATTGATCTTTTTTGACAAAAGAAAAATCTTTTTGGTTTAAAATACAATCGTTCTAGTTGTCGATTCATCATTTTAGTTGAAAATTCATAATTTTGCTTGAAAATTCATTTTTTTTACTGAAAATTTAACTATTCCATTTTTTGTTAAAAACTTATCTTTTTTAGTTCAAATTAACCATTTAGTTAAAAAGTGATATTTTTTAGTTAAAAATTCAACTATTTGATTAAGAATTCATGTACGTTGTTTAAAAATCGTTTTTTTCGTAGAAAATTCTACTTTTTTGTTAAAAATTGAAGCATTCCAGTTAAATATTCATGATTTATTTTATTATCTTCTTGGTTGAAAAATTTAACCATTCTAGGTAAAAATTCATCAAAATCGCTAATGATTTATCATTTTGTTTCCAAATTTATCACTTTGCTTGAAAATTAATTTTTATCTAAAAATTGAAGTTCTTAATTTTTGGTTGGAAGTTTATCTTTTTTCGCTGAAAATTCGTGTATTTTGTTGAAAAATCGTATTTTTAATAGAAAATTAATCTTCTTGTTTGAAAATTCAGTCATTATAGTTAAATGTCGAAAATTCATCTTTTTTATTGAAAATTCAAATATTCCAGTCGAAGATTCATCATCTTAGTTGAAAATTCATCACTGTGGTTGAAGATTTGCATTTTTTGTGTGGAAAACTACTTTTTTAAACTGTGAATTGAAACATTCCTTGTTTGGTTGAAAACTGATATTTTTTAGTTCGAAATTCAATTATTTTGTCGAAAATTGAACTGTTGGGATGAGAATTTATGCATTTGTTGGAAAATCGTATTTTATGGTTAAAACCTGAACTTATAGTTTAAAATTCAACTATTTGGTTAAAAATTCATCTATTTTGTTGAAAACGCAATATTTTTACTTGAAAAGTTAGGTAGTAGTTTCTCCATTAGCTAATAGATTTAAGAATATTTTGTAATATAATTTTTCAAAGCTATCTAAATTAAAGGTATTAAGTGAATACTTTGAAATTGAGAAAAAATTATTTACAATAAACTCGTGAAACTATATATACGATACATATTAATATTAATAATAGAATAATAATATAATAATAATAATAATATTAATTAAAATCAAAAAAAGAAATAAAAACTCGAACTGAGATGTAAATCCAAGGTTGAAAATCACTAAAAAGTCACAAAATCCCAACGAAATTTTCAAAAGCTTGTAAAACTTCGAAGTTATTTTGATATGTGATTTTTTGAATTTTTCACTTGGAAGGGAAAATTATTCAGTCGGAGTATTTAATTTTTAAATCTATTATTTTACTTTATTATTTGGGTTAAGCTAAAAGCTAGGAAAATATTTAATTGGTTTGTCAAACACTAGGTTTAATCAGGCGGGAAATACGTCTCTACTTTAAAATTATATTGAAAGATTTTGATGTTTATTATTTATTGACTTCAGGGACACAAAAGATCAGCAGTTGCTCTTGCAATCAAAAAATTGCAGTATGCTCCACCAACTCGTGGACGCAGACTTCCTAGTTCTCTTGTTTCGAAGGGATTTACATTTTCCCAGGGAAAAATCAATTTGGAGGTGACATTGGATAGGGAAATTTATTATCATGGGGAAAAAGTAGCTGCCAATGTCATTATTACTAACAACTCACGAAAGTCTGTCAAGAATATTAAAGTAAGCCTCTTTTATTAATAATGTTACTTTAAAATACAACTTTAAATTATTTAAAAAAAAATAAAATTGTTTTATATTTATTTTTTAGATGTTTGTCGTTCAGCATTGTGAAGTGACGATGGTAAACGCTCAATTTTCTCGACATGTAGCCAGTCTAGAAACCCGAGAAGGTTGTCCAATCACTCCTACTTCATCTTTTACGAAACAATTTTATCTTGTTCCTTTGGCTAGCAGTAATAAGGATCGACGTGGAATTGCACTCGATGGTCATCTCAAGGTAGAATATTATCAGTTTTTTTTTAAATTTCATAATAAATATTGGATTCTTTATTTATAAATCGGAAAAGTATTACATTTGAAACAACCATTGTTTTTGACAACCGGATTCGTTTTTCATTACTTGAATTTATTTTATATGTGAAATAAAATTTTTAAAAAAGTAAATCTACAAATAATACATGGTTTATGATAGTGTAATGATTTTCTTATACTGAATTTCCTATAACCTTTTCGCAAGTATAGGAATAACTATATAAATAATTAATATTAAAATATGGAAATAATTAGTGCAAACAATAGAATAAAGTATAAATTAATAATTTATTTTGAAGTTCTCACTCAAAAGTACATAAAAATTGACATATTTTAAAGAAGCTTCTGCACTGATTATTCTAATGTTTCAATATTATTCATTTTATCAATTATTCCTGTAATCGCGAAAAAAATTTAGGCTGTGTTATTTTTTCTCAATTTGCAACAGTTGTAGGTTATGTTGGGGTTTTTTTACATCGAAATGGGATATTTTTAATAAAAAGTTATTCTCATTTTAAGGTTTGGTTAGCCTAATTTTTTAAACCATTTTATGTTATGTTGGCGTTTCAGAACAAAAATAATTAATTTATCAAATATGAGTGAATTGATTAAATACGACCGAGAAAACCTTAATATCCAAAAATCATTATAATTTGAACAAGATTTAGAATCTTTTAACAATTTTGGATTATGTTAGTGTCTTTCGTTGCACAAATTGGTAATTTTATTTAAAAAATTATATTTCAATAATTTCAAACAAGATTTACAACAATGAACAGATTTAGGTTATGTTGTCTTTTGTCATTTGTAAATCTGTACTAGAAAGTAAAAACTCCCTATATATCAAAGGAGATTAAAGTTTTTTGTACACTTTAAAGTTAAGCTATCAATATTAATTTCAAAGGCGATTTATAATTTTGTAACAATTTAATGTTATTTTAACGGTTTTTATAGTTTTCATACAAAATCGGAATTTTCAAAGAAAAATCTTAACATTTCAAAGAAGACTGAAAATTTGTAACAATTTTTCTTACATTATGTTAGTGTGTTTTAAGGTTTTTTGTTTACCGGAAATCGGTTGTTTTAAACGAAATGAATCATTTGACTTCAAAAAATAAACTTACAATTTGGAACCATTTTCTGTTAGTTGCTGTTAGTGTTTTTCGTGGAAATTTAATGTAATTTTTAATAAAAAATTATTATATTTCAAAGAATATTAACAATTTTCAACAATATAATGTTGTGTTAGCGTGTTTCATCTGAAATTGGTAGTTTTAAACAAAAAGCGTTAGATTTAAATTCAATGATTTTTGTTTATTATTTTATTACATTATTGCATCTCTAAGAAAATTAACAAGTTTTGCACCATTTAAGGTTACGCTGGGTTTTACAATGAAAATTGGTATTTTAAAACAAAAATCATTAAATTCGAACAAAATTTAGAATCATTTAACAGTATTCCATTATTTTGGTGCTTTTCGTCGGAAATTGGCTTTTGTAATGAAAAAAATATAATTAACAAAAGATTCACAAATTTTTAACAATTAATAAACAATTAAAAGGAAGTTGATAATTTTTTAACCATTTAAGGTTGCTTTGCAATTTTACATGGAAAATGGGTATTTTAAAACGAAGATCATTTTAATTCGAACAAGATTTCACGTTTTTAAGGATTTTAAATATACTACTTGTTTTTCGTCGCAAATTGGTATTTTTAATCAAAAATCGTCGGTTTGATTGTCCATATATTGTAAAAAAAATATAAATTCTGTTGTTAAGATATCAATTTTCACCCGCTATTAAATATATGGTCCTTGCTTTCATTTTATATTATTTTAGTTAATATGTATTATGAAATGCAAAAATTTCGTATTAAGATCCATTTTATATTTTACTTTAAAACTTTTGTAAGAAGAAAATCGAACGCGTGTTTGTTTTCTAGTCTTTTTTCAATATTCAGAGAATTTCTAAAGATTTAAATATGTATACTTTTAGTTTGAAAATACAATATTCTAATTTGGAATTTCTTGTTTTGAATTAATTTTTCAACTGATTTTAATTTTAATTTTTAAGAGAAACTTAATAATTTTAAAAATATTCTTTTCAGGAGGATGATGTAAATCTTGCGTCTTCTACGATGGTCGCAGAAGGTAAAAGTCCAGGAGAAGCAATGGGAATCGTAATTTCCTATTCCGTTCGAGTGAAATTAAATTGTGGAACCCTGGGTGGAGAATTAATTACTGACGTTCCATTCAAACTAATGCATCCAGCTCCAGGTAATTTTTTTTATATCTTTCACTTTAAACCTCACAATATTTAAGTTTCAAGTGGAGAATAAAAGTTGTTTAATGGGACATCAGATATAATGAATAATTTAAAATTCGACAGCATTTAAAATTTGGAAACTTCCCTATTCAAGTTAAAAAGATATATTCAAAGTTTAAATAATGAGATTTTGAATCTTAAATATCGAACATTTAATTTAAATGAAAGCTTCGAAGGTTAAAGTTAAAATCTGAAAAAAAATTTCTGATTACAAATTGAAAATTTAAATGAGAAAGTTGTTTTTTTTTATTACGAAACATTTTATTTTAATATTTCAAATTAGAGCCTAATTTTTTAAAACTTTGATTGGAATTTTCGAAGCTTTTACATTTGCATTTTTTCAATTTATACAAAAATTCAACTTCCAATTGAATTATTTTTAAAAACAATTTTAATTTTTGCTTTCGTTTAAAACTGGATAAATTAAAATTTTCTATTAAAGCTCTAAATTTTAACCCAGAAAGTAGGGAATTTAGCTCCTGACAACTATTTATAAAAAAAGGAATTGTAATTTTTATTATTATAGATTTCAATTATCAAATACTTTTAAATCGTTTTATTCTAGAATTTTTATTTTTGTATTTTTTATCATTTGAAAGCTTCTAATTCATTTGTTTTGATTTATAGCATTTTTAAATCTATAAGCGAAAGTGTTTTTAATACAAAAGTTTTTTTTTTTAATCTTTCCCAAATTTTAATTTTTAAATTTATTATATCCGAAATATGCCAGATTTGTAATTTGGATTTTTCAACATTTTAATTTATTAAAAATCTAAACTCTTTCAAATGCAAAATATTTTAAATTCTGCATTTTTAAAACTTAATTTAAAATGCGAATTATTTGTACAAATAATTTAAACCTTATTTAAATTAAAAATTTTTTCAATCGACTCAAGATTAACCATTTGAAGGGTTTGAGCTTTTTTTTATCAAAAATTCTCGAAAAATATATCACTATCATAAAATAATTTTAACTTTACTTAACTTTAATATATATCCAATCAAAATTGTTATTTAGTAAGAAGCTTTCGAAGTCTTCAGCTTTTAAATTTCGAATATTTTTTATTGACTTTAAAATTCATTGTAGTATTTTTTTTGTTCTTCAAAAAATTATTTATTTCGACGAATCGTCAAAATTTGGAACTTTCGAAATTTGTAATTGAATTTAATGTTTAAACTGCATACATTTTTATTTAATTTTTTAATTCGTTAATTTGTGAATAATTTAGGTAAATTTTTAATAAATATAAACTTTATGTCCTAAGGGTGTTTTTTAAATTTAAAATAGATTAAAAGTTTGGTTTGTTGTGGGTTGAACATTAATTTTTTTCAACTGAAAATTTAACTTATCCATTTTTGGTTGAAAATTGAAAATTTTTCTGTTTTATTCAAAAATTCAGCTATTTCATTGAAAGTTAATACCTTTGTTGAAAAATAGTTTTTTTAATTAGAAAATAAATTATAGTGGTTAAAAATTAATCTTATTGTTTAATTAAAATTAATTTTCTGGACATTTTCTGAAAATTCCAGTTGAAACATTAACTATTTTGCTGTCAGTTTGTTTTTTTGTTGTTAAAAATTCCAGTTAAATATTTATAATTTTAGTAAAAAAAAATCATTTGCTCGGTTATAAATAAAACTAACTTTGTTGAAAGTTAAACTTTTTATTAAAAATTCATCTTTTTGGTTAAGAATTCATCTGTTTCAGTTGAAAATTCATTAATCTGACTGATTTTTTTTGCGTTCAGAATTAATTATTTTTTAACTAATCAGGAAGTTTACTAAATCTTTAGACTTCAAATTTTAGATCTTTCTTTTTTACCTTTAAATTTATTGCAGATTTGTTGTCGTTATTCAAAAAATAATTTATTTAGACGAATTGATTGAATTTTTAAACTGCATGTATTTTTACTAAATTTTCCAGTTCGTTAATTTCTGGAGATTTTAGTTGAATTTAAGGAGTATAAACTTTATTTTAGAATGGGTTTTTGAATTTAAAATTCATTAAAACTTTGTTTCGTCTTTGGTTGAAAATGATTTTTTTTTACTGAAAATTTAACTTATCCATTTTTTGTTGCAAATTGATATTTTTTGTTTGAAAATTCAACTATTTTGACAATTTTATTTTTTGAATCGAAAATTCATCTATTTCTTTGAAAATTAATATCTTTGTTGAAAAATCTTCTTCTTAGCTAGAAAATTAATCATCTAGTTTTGAAAATTATTGTTCTTGTTTAAAAATTCATCTTTTGGGTAAGAAATTCAAGTATTACAGTTAAATATTTATCGTTTTAGTTGAAAATGCATCTTTTCGGTTAAAAATAAAACTACTTGGTTGAAAGTTAAACTCTTTGTTGAATATTTGTCTTTTGGGTTAAAATTCATCCATTCCAGTTGAAATTTCTTCATTTTACTTGAAAATTCATTACTTTGGTTGGGATTTTTTTGTAATTAATTTTTTTAACTAAGTAGGAAGTTTTCGAAAGCTTTAGCTTACAAACTTTTAATATTTTGTATTAACTTTTAAATTCATTGCAGTTTTTTCTCGTTCTTCAAAAAATTATTTACCTAGACGAAAATTAAAGATATATAAACCTTATTTTTGAAGGACTTTTTCAATTTAAAATTCATTAAAAGTTTAATTTTTCTTTGAATTTATTTAAAAATCCGATGGTTTTAAATTTAACACAACAAAATTCATTTTCAAATTATATAATTCTGCACCTTATAATATAGGATGCAGAATAATAGAATATATTTACTATTCAAAAAATTTGGATTCTGTAAATATAGGGCCTATATTTAGAAAATATTTAAAAAACGTTTCTCTAATAAACAAAAATTTTAGGAACCGTCGAAAAGGAACAAGCCTGCCTGAAAAAGACTAAGAGCACGGACAGATCTCGATATGAAAACTCCTGTTATGCAAACGACGACGACGACAACATCGTCTTCGAGGACTTCGCCCGTCTCCGTCTTAACGAGCCCGAATAAATTCTACAGACTCAACAAAAATCACGAATGGTATCGCGATGACCAGTGCCACGAAATCTCAATTGCCATCGGAGAAAACCCCAACACATCCAAAAATTCGATCTGTGTTTTCTCCCACGAGTGAGGAAACCAGATTACGTATATATGAATTGTGAAATTCTTAATTTTTAACACTGATTAAAAAATTTCAAAAAAAAAATGATGCTAATAATCTAAAAAAAAAAAGAGAAAAACACCATAAAAATTGAGTTACCATCACCCCCGAATTTCAGCTCGATAGTGGTGGTCGGTCCGAAATTCAATTGGGGGTGAGAAAAAACATATTTTCAAGTAAGTTTAAATAATTTCCTGTATCCATGTAAGATATAAAAAAAACCTCCCGTCTTGCCAGAAGTGACGCTGTATATCTATATTATTTAATTTGTATCTGAACAGTTAAACAATTGTAATTTATGATTTTAAATTTAAAAATTGTTTTCGTATTATTAGTTGTTTGTTGATAAAAAAGAGTAATAACGTGTCTTGTCTTGTATCGTTAAATTGTTTATTCTCTGATAGAAAATAAAGTTTAAAAAACTCTTTAGAACTGATGATTTCAGCGATTTAGAAAGGATCTTTTATTTCTTTTGTATATAAAAATATCATTACAATTTCCATCTGGCTATTGCATTGGAAATTAATCGTACATGTGCGAGTAATATTCCTGATAAGTTTGGATGTACGTTTCTTTTTCGGTCGGAGTCATTTCGGCAATTAAAGTGTCATTCACGTCAGTTATTGCAACTGTTTTTCCACCTACGGTTAGTGTGGGGATCGAGTCTTCGTCTTCAGATTCCATCATCTCGACATCACCTGGAAATTGTTTTTATTTTTTAATAATCATTCTAACCATTTTTATTTGGGAAACTGGAACGAGGAGTTGACCACTCGACTTTTATATATGAGAATTTAGGATTTAAAAAATTGTCTTAAGATTTCGAAAGATTTGACAAGAATTTAAAGGATGTCGCAAAAATGTTACAAGTAGAACTTTTTACAAAAAAATGCAATTTTCCAAGTGTTTTCCTTTATTGCAATTTATTGTTTTTTTTTTGTTGTGAAGATACATTTCACCAGCACGATTTCAAAGGTTTCAAAAGGCGTCAACATACGTGGAAAAGCTGGGATTGACAGAAATATTGTTTCGAGAGCGTGTTTAATTTTTGTTGTTTTAATAATAAATTGAATAACAATGATTTTTTATTTGTCAAAGTAGCTTTATATTGCTGTATCGTGCAATATTCATCATTTTATTTAGAAATTCGTTTGTTTGGTTGAAAATTCATTTCCTTAACACAAAATTTAAATATTCAATTTTTGGTTGAAAAATGATTTTTTTTTAGTTGAAAATGCAAATTTTTCGTAGAAATAAATCTTTTCGGTTGAAACCTAATATTTTTGTTAAAAATTATTTATTCTAGTTAAATATTCCATCATTTTAGTTGAAAATTCATATTTATGGTTAAACATTAATTTTGTTGACTGCAAAACTTCAATTTTTGGTTGATAGTTTTTTTCGGTGTAAACTCATTTATTTGATTGAAAATTCAACTATTCCAGTTCAATATTCATTATTTTAGTAGAAAAATCATCAGTTTAGTTCAAAATTATTTTTTTAGCTAAAAACTACGTTACTCAATTTTTGGTTGAAAAATTATATTTTTCTAATTAAAAATTTGGTCTTTTTCAGTCAAAAATGCAGCTATTTCATTTAAAATTAATTCCTTTGTTAAAGAATAGCCTTCTTAGTTCGAAAATATTTTCTTGTTTAAAAATTCTGCTTTTTGGTTGAAAACTCAAGGATTACAGTTAAAAATTAATCACTTTAGTTGAAAATTCATAGTTCTGGTTAAACATTATTTTTTAAAACTGGAAATTCAACTATTCAATTTTTGGTTGAAAATTTATTTTTTAGGCATAAATTGATGTATTTTGTTATAAATTCGTCCTCATTGGGACAAATCAATCTTTTTGGTAGAAAATTTAACTATTTTAATGTTAAAGATTCATTATTTTAGTAGAAAATTTATCAGTTTGATTCAAAATTACTTTTTAAACTAAAAACTAAGCTATTCCATTTTTGGTTTAAACTGATCTTTCTTAGTTTAAAATTCAAATATTTGGTTGAACATTCGTCTTTTTTAGTCGAAAATACATCTATTGCATTTAAATTAAAACCTTTGTTGAAAAATCGTATTTGTAGTCGAAAAATCAATCTTCTTGTTTGAAAATTATTTTTCTTGTTTAAAAATTCTTTTTGATTGAAAATTCAAGTATCACAGATAAACATCCATCATTTTAGTTAAAAATCCAATTTTTTCGTTTAAGATTTCAACCATTTCAATTGTAGATTCATCATTTCAGTGGAAAATTCATCAGCTTGGTTCAAAATTATATTTTTTAAATTGAAAATGTAACTTATCGTTTTTTTGGTGGAAAACTGACTTTTTTTAGTTAAATAATCAACTATTTACTTGATAAATTTGCCATTTAGTCGAAAACTCAGCGACTTCTATGTTAGAAAATTTATGTTGTTGTTTGCAGATTAATCGTCTTCTTTAAAAAGGTATCCCTTTTGGTTCAAAATAAAACTACTTACTTGAAAGTTAATTCTTTGTTAAAAATTCATCCTTTTGTTAAAATTAATTTTTTACACCTGAAAATTAATCACTTTAGTTCAAATTCATGACTAATTGAAAATTTACTTTTTTTTTGTTGTTCCTGTGGAAAATACATTTTTTTCAACAGAAAATTTAATTCAGGGTGGCCACCATTTTTTAAATTTTTATCTCCTGGCTTTCTCCCGGTAAGTATTCATGATTTCTGCCGATTTATAAAAAAATTAACTCTGTGAAATTCACAGAATTTTCACATATATTATCAATTGCAAAATCTATCTATCTATCGAGACTTTTAATATGAAATTTTCAAATATTTAATAGCGAAATGGTCCTAAAATTTTGAATATTTGAGTTTGAAAGTGCAATATTGTGAAATTTAAAATTCACAAACTCCAAAAATTAATTAAACTCTTTTAGAATTGCACATTCAAAACTATAACTTTAAATTAAAATTATAGAAATTTAAAACACGATAAATGTGGCATTAATAAGTATCATATCATGTAGTATCAAGTGACATTTAAAAGGACTCGATAGATTTTTTTTACTAAAAGATGTGCTTTTGTCAAATCAAAAGACAGTGTCATTTTCACTATTCCAAATTAAAGAATTTTAAATACTGCAAGAAATACTGTGAAACATTAAAGTTAAATTATTCTAAAGACTGAAAATTATATAATTTCTAGTTGGGAACTTTCAAGAATTACAAAATGCGCAAATAATGAAACACGGGAAACTTCCCGGTGTAATATTTTTCTCCTGACTTTATCTCGGTTCTCCCAGATCGGTGCCCACCCTGTAATTATTCCATTTTTTTGGTTGAAAACTGATATTTTTTAGTTCAAAATTCAGCTATTTGGTTGAAAATTTATCTGTCTTGTTGAAAATGCCATATTTTTACTTGAAAAGTGAAGAACTTGAAGCCGTTTGAATTAAATTTAATATCGAACTCACACTAATTTTATCTAAATATGCACTGAATTTCAAGTATAAGAAGATAAAATAAACATTTGTTTCAATTATAATTCAAATTCAAGAAATGATTAATTATATCCTTAGTATTATTTAATTAACTGATGGTGATAATAATACTTAAGAATATCTTGTAATATAATTTTCAAAGCTCTTTAAATTAAACGTGAATTGAATTCCTAGAAACTGAAAAAACACAGTTTTTATAATAAACTCGCGAAATTGTATACATACTCCTGGAATCGTCAGGAAATATTTTTCCAGGATTTCAAGAGTGATCATCTCCCTAAATTGGAAAGAAATTTGGATGATTCTCTTACCAGTTTCAACTGCTTGCATCTCATTAGTTTCTTCATTATCACTACTATCACTCGACTCTTGAGGAAGAACAGCTTTAACGGCGTTAATATTTGTGCCCCCTTTTTTCTCGTGGGCCAATAAAACTGACATTATATCGTCACCTTGTTTATTGTTCATAGTGCCTGGAGTTGTAGCAGTTGCGGCAGCTTTGTCCAATATACTTTCTTGCGTAATCGCTCCATCGGCCTGAAAATGTTTAATTTTTAGTCAGAATTTCAGGCCACTCAAGAATAGGAGAACAAAAATTTCTGTTCATTTGAATTTTCAAATTGAAAGCTTTAAAACTGAAGAATTTATTTTTTAAACCCAACTCAAGGAAGATTTATTTTGTGTAGGATAATTATATTTTAGAAGATTTTGTGTACGATATTTTATGTAAATATTTAGAAGAGAATTATTTATTTATTTTCTGCAGGATTTATTTTGCGTTAAAAAATTAAATCTGCATTCTCTTGTGTAGGTTTGTTTTGGTGTAGAAATAGTATTTTATAAAACTTTAAATAAATTCGATGCTTTAAACATTAAAACCATTTAAAACTTATATTAAACAATTTTAAAGTAGAATATACTATCATAATTGTAGAATTTTTCTTTCGAGGCCTACAAAGAATAAAAAGGCTTATATTTAAAATTATATAACAAGGAAGGATTTCTACTGACAATTATAATTAAACAATTTTTAACGAATCTCAAGATACTGATCAACCTATTTCAAAATTTATAGGTACCCAAAATTAATATTTACAGTGCAATTTGCAATAAAATAAAAATTTAAAGAAAGAAAACAAAATATTTCATCCCGATTCACAATTTGACCATAACCGCTTACATTAATTTTTTCGTTATTTACATAATATACCCAAAGTTCAAAAAAGTTTTAAGACTTTACTTTCAGTTTTTCTGGGACAAACTCATTTTTATAAACCTCAAACATGTAATTCAGATAATTTTTAAAAGCTTTCCAATCTGTCCTCAAATTTTTTTGAACATGTAAAAACAAAAAATGTAGGATTATAAATTATAATAGTTTAAAATATTGAAATCTTACCAGTTTTGGGAAAATTTCGCACATTATGTAGATTAGAAAAAAAGGGGATTGTTGGAAAACTAAGAATTGAGAACATTTAATCTTTTTTAAGCACCATCGAACCTCAAGATATTGATCAATCTATTTCTAATTTTACATTGGTAGTAAGGTACCAAAAATAAATCTTTCAAGTGCTATTTGCAATCACATAAAAGTTTTAACAAACAAAACAAAATTGGCCATTGCAATTTTCAGAGTTTAGTTATTCAGCTTATATTAATATTTTTTGTTATTTCAGAGACAAAACTTCATCTGAAATATTACAATTTTACCAGATTTTGGAAAATTTGGCACATTATGTAGATTATAAAAAAATAGCGATTTTTGCAAAACTACGAACTATGAATATTTTAAAATTTTTTCAGCACAGTTAAACCTCTGATCTATTGTGAATTTTACATAGGTGATAAGGTACAAAAATTGAACCTTTTCAGTGCTATTTGCAGTCACATGAAAGTTTTAACAAACAAAACAAAATTACCCATTGCAATTCTCAGAGTTTAGTTTTTTAGTTTTTCTACTTATATTAA
Source organism: Druon quercuslanigerum (assembly GCA_010014905.2). Taxonomy (NCBI): domain Eukaryota; kingdom Metazoa; phylum Arthropoda; class Insecta; order Hymenoptera; family Cynipidae; genus Druon; species Druon quercuslanigerum. Next base: position 28,806 of record JAAAKG020103014.1, on the reverse strand, counting down.
TATTTTTTTCTTGGTTTTACATAACATGCCCAATTAAAAAAAAATTGTAAGAATTCAATGTTTTCAGTTTTTGTAGGACAAACCCTCAAACAACTCAAATAATGTTTAAAAGCTTTCCAAACTGCCCTACGATTGTGTTAAGCATGTAGCAACTAACAAAAGCAGGATTAAAAATTAAATTAATTTTTTTAGGTATATAAAAATGAAATATGACCTAGGAAATTTGTAACTGTATAATCTTAAAAGATTTTAGGGAATCTTGCAAATTATGTACATTGTAAAAGAAAAAGAAAAATAGTAATTTTTGCAAAATTAAGAATTATGAATTTTTTCAACTTTTTTCAGCACAATAAAACGTCTAATCGATTTTGAATTTTACATAGTTGATAAGGTACCAAAAATGAATCTTTTTAGTGCTATTTGCAATCACATAAAATTTTTAACGAACAAAACGAAATTTCCCATTGCAATTCTTAAAGTTTAGTTTTTCAGCTTACATTAATTTTTGTCGTTATTTACATAATATACCCAATTTTCAAAAAAGTTGTAAGACTCATATTTTCAGTTTTTCTTGGACAAAACTTAATTTTTATAAACCACAAATAACTGAAAAAAATTTAAAAGCTTTTTAAACTGTCCTAAATTTCTGTCAAGCATGTAGCAACTAAAAAAAGGAGGATAAAAAATTATTTTAGTTTTTTTGAGATATATAAAAACGAAACATTGCCTAGGAATTATACAACAATTACAACAACAAAATTAGCGATTTTCGTAAAACTGAGAATTACGAATGTTACGTTAGCCCCGTCGAACCTCATTATATTACATATACGTTCAAACAAACAAAGCAATCAAAATTGCCAAGTTATTTTGAATCTCATTTTTTAATTTAGTAAGAAAAGAATTACTGCAAGAGAAGGGAAGAAAAATACCTGTAAAGTGTCTGGATTCAGGATCGTACTCTCGGTCATCCAAATTGGAGCTTCCTTCCTAATACTGGCAGCATTACCGTCATTCGCTTCATCCCCTATCGTTACATCCACCCTCGATTCCTCAACACGAAAGCCTTGGTCCCTCGTAGAATCTCCGGACCATTGGTCACCCGGTCCTCTCAATCCCATCATCTTTCTCGTATCAATTCTGCAATTCCAACAAATAATTCGCTCAATATACGAATAAATCATCATTTCAATGATTAGAAATTAATCTAGCTGAAAAATAAAATTAAAATAACAATCCTTAATACGAAATCTGATTTCTAAACAAAATATCATTTACCCTCTGATTGTGTTAAGGTCGACAGCTTCAGGTTCAAGAAGCTCAGGTGCTAATCTAATTCCTTCAATTTCGCCTAATAATGTATAAAGAGGTGCCATCTGCTCATTAAATCTCGCCAAGAGGAGTCGAGAGTCTTTCTTTGGAAGAGCAGATTGATCTTCGTCGACAACTTCACCACAGTAGGTACATTTAAATTCCATTGTGTTCGTATCGAAGAGCTGATCCGCCTTTTCAAGTCAATAAACAAACTTTCAAGGTAAAGTGATTTATAATACACTTTCCCGGATTTTCCAGGACAAATTCAAATAGAATTTTCTACAAAATAGTTCAATTTTCAAGAAAACAGTTGAAATTTAAACCAGAAGAGAAAATCTTAACCAAAAAGATTATTGTTGTTTTTTTTATAGTGAAAAAGATCATTTTTCTAACATTAAGGCCACTTTTTCAATTAAGAAAGATAAAATTTCAACCAAAACTGGCATAGTTAGATTTTCAAATAATAATTAATTTTAAATAAAGAAAAACAAACTTTCAACAAAGTAGATAAGTTTTTAACCAAAGAGATGAGCCTTCAAGCAAAAAAAAATTAACAAAGAAGTTCAAATCTTACACAAGTTACATTTCCAGTTCAAAAAGTTAATTTCTCAATAAGGAAGCAAATTAATTTTCAACTAAATAGTTGAATTTTGAACCAAATGATCGAATTTTTAAATCAATCAATCGATCATTATTATTTTATTATTATCCCTATTAAATTAATCCAAAAAGACAAATTGTCCAAATAGACGATAGTTCAATAAACAGTTGAGTTTTCGACCAAAAAATATGAAATTCCTAACAAAATACTTAAATTTTCAACAAAATAGTTGACTTTTAACCAAATACTGGAATTTTCAACCAAATAGTCGATTTTTTTTTAACAATAAATATTACTGTTTAACCAAAAACAGTTTAATTTTCAACAAAACAATTAATTCTGACCGAAATATATTTCAAATAAATAAAAAAAGAATCTCAACGAAATGGTAAAATTTCCAACCAAATAGATGAATTTTCAAAAAAAAAATAACTACATTTTCAACAAAATAAAAGAATTTACAAGAAATTAGTTGCACTTCTAATCTACTAAAGTTAATTCTCAAATAAAATGACGAATTTTCAACCAAGAAGGTTTAATTATGATAATAATTTTCTACCAAAAAAGACGAATTTTCAACAAAATATATGAATTTTCCACAAAACAGTTGCAATTTTAACCAAAAGAAAAAATTTCAAAAAATTATATTAGTTTTCTAACGATAAAAGCACATTAACAACTAAAATAGATAAATTTCTAAATATAAATGAAAGTTACATTATCAAATAAAAAAATTAGTTTTAAATAAAGAAATATGAATTTTCAACCAAATAGTTAAATTTGCAAACAAAAAGACGGACAAAAAGAATTAAATTAAACTAAAGCCAATGAAAATTTTAAAAAAATTAGTTGAATCTTCAACCAAAACGGACTAATTTTCAAACCAAAACGAGGACATATCAACAAAAATAGTAACAAAAAAAATTTTAGTCAGCCAAGAAAAAAAATCTCATCCAAAATCTTGAATTTTTAAGTTAAAAAGACGAATTTCCTGAAAAATAATTGAGTTTTTAACCGAAGGACGATTTTTCAGAAAAATAAATAAATTTTTAACTTAAAAAAGACAATTTCAGCAAAAATGAAATAGTTACACTTTCAGCGAAAAAATTGATTTAAAACTAAAGAAGCGAATTTTCAATAAATTAGTTAAACTTTCTACAAAAAATAGGATTTTCAACTAAATCGATGAATCTGCAACCACAAAAATGTATTTTTAACCAAATATGTTAATTTTCAACAAATAAAAAAGATAAATTTTTAACCAAACATAGAATATTTCAATTTTCAGTAACAAAATTAACTTTCAGTGAAATGGTTCAAAAATCCCACTAAACAAATGAATTTTCGATCAAGACTTAATTTCTATCAAAGAACATAAATGTTCCCCAAAGAATGAAATAGTTTAATTTTCAGTCGCGAAAGTGAATGTTTAACTAAAATAATGCATCTTATACTAACAAATTATTTTTCAATCGAAAAGATTAATTTTTTATAAAAAAAAAGATCAGTTTTCAACAAAATAGTTGAATTTTCAACCAAACATATAATTTTTATTTTAAAAAATATGAAGTTTCAACTGAGACTACTTCTCTAACAAAAATACAAATTTTCAAACAAATATTTTTATTGAACTTAAAAGAGAATTGTAAAATTTGCAGTAAAAAGATTAATTTGAAACCAAATAAAATAAACTTTTAACGAAATAATTAACTTTTCAACCAAAAAGAACAGTTTTTAACCAACAGGATTAAATTTTATTAAAAAAAAAAAGATCAATTTTCCACAAAAAATTGAATAGTTAAATTTTCAGAACAAAGATTAACGTTTAACAAAATACAGGAATTTTAAAAAAAGTACTTGAATTTTTACAGGAATTACCACCCTGATAAATTATCAAGCAACGAAATGAGTTTTCAACTAAAAATGTAAAGTTTCAAACCACAAGTTTAAGTTTCTATAATAAAATATTACTTTTGATTCCCTTTTCAGCAAAAAAAAAAGAATTTTCAATAACATAGTTACATTTTGAAAAAGGGATTAAAATCAAAATGATGAATCATAAAAAAATGAATTTCTAAAAAATTTAGTAAATTAATTAGTCAGTGAAATTTCTGGAACAAAAATACAAATTTTTAATCAAAAATAAAACAGTCAAATCCAACAAAAAAAGACTAATTTTCAACCAAACAGTGTGGATTTTAACCAAAAAAGATGCAACTTCTACCAAAATAGATGAATTTTCAACAAAAAATGAATTTTAAATTAAAAAGAATAATTTGTGTTACAAAATTATTGAACTTTCAACAAAATAATAAACAAAATTTCTGGAATTTCAAAATAAAGAGTACAGACATGACTACAAATTTTTATTAGTAATAATTTGACAACTGTTCATTTATTGCTTAATACTTTTATTTGTTTATAGTTTGGGAAAGTTCTCTGCGATACTGATTTCAGAAAACTCTGCGCTTAAAATTCCATAACGTTTCGTTTAGCAGATATCAATTTTAAAACCCTATTTTTATTAGAGAATAAAAATTCCATAACCATGAGAAAATAAAACGACTTTCCGAGATTTTCAAGGATTTAATAATAATAATTTTACCTCAAGATCCGTGTAAGTTTTAAGGCAATTTGTGCACTTGAAACTGGCTCTGCTCGTCGCATTTCGTTCCTCAGTCTCCAGTTTGTTTCGCATCATTAAAAGTTTATATTTCACTACGTTTACGAAAGACTGAAAATCGATCGAGGTTTAGACTTATTGATTGAAATAAATTATTAATTATCTTGCAACTTCCTAAATTGGATAATCACCTTATAATTAATAAAGTAATAGTTGACTTTCTGCGCTTTGCCATCCGATCCGGTTTCCATTTTCAGTCTTACTTGAAGAAACTTGTCGCTGCGAAGAGCTGCTATTCTCGAACGCATTTGTTTCCTATCAAATTTCAAGAGCTCGAGCATGTCGTCCTCTTTCATGCCTTGGAAATTTTGTAAATGAAAGTTGATTTTAAGAAAAAGAAGGTAAATTAAAGTATGATTATTTACTTACAAGGATTTCTGACTAACAAATCGATGATCAAAACATCTTCTACTGTGTAAAAGCCACGGGCGACTTTTCTAGCGAGGGTTTTTAAAGCGCTGGGAATTTCAGTGACGAGCCTTTCCTCAACACTCATTTTTTGATAGCGTGTAAATAATTAAAAACTGAGTTATATCAGCTGAAAATCGTAGTAAGAAAATTAGACAATTCATATGAGCTTGAAGTTCTAAACGTTCAAATGAACGAATTTTTTTACTGAAAACTTTGCAAACTAGAATAAATGTTGAAATTTGTATTCATTTACATTTTAAATAATATATCATTGAAGCCAAATTATAATGTATGATTGTAATTGTAGTTTGAACAATATTTATTGATAAAATAGAATTAGGGGGAAATATTTCGTTCATTTGAATGTTCAGAATTTCAGGTACATCATTCATCACAAAAGAACATAATTTCTTGAAAATTTTTCATAAACGTAAGAATAAAAGTACAGGGTAAAAATAATAAAAATTAAAGCAGAGGCTACATTCAGTAATAGGCAATCCCTTATAATAAAAAATCAGAAAAAACCTGATGCAAATTGGAAAAAATTGTGCTTTTTAATACTCTTGCGTGGTTAAATTAAAAGTTTGAAATTATGTAATAAATTATTGAAAATATTATAAATGTTTTACGTTTGGGATATTCGCTGGAAAATTTTTGAAAATTTTTAGACTATGTTAACTTTTATACAGGAAATGAATATTTTTAATTAAAAATTATTAGATTTCCAACAAGAAAGATTTCCAGAATTTACGCTTTTCGGTTTTGTGAACGTTCTTTACTGAAAATGGACATTTTTGAACATAAATCATTATATTTTTATGGTTCATAATTTTCTTTACCATTTTAAACAGTTTCAGGTTATATTAACATTAGTTACGAAAAATCCGTATTATTATTAAAACCTAATTAGATTTTAAAGAAATCAGTGGATTTAAAATTTTGGTGTAGAACTATAGGGCAATTTAGTCGTTTTCAATGTAGGTTTCAAAAAAGATTTACAAGCAATCTTAAACAAAAATCATTAAATTTCATAGAATATTTACAAATTTTAATAATTGATTATTATGTTATTTTTTCGTGGATAATTATGGGTTTAAAGAATAAAAATAATTAGATTTCAAATAATATTAAATAATTTTTGTACAACTTTAGGTTATGTTGATGTGTTTCACCCGCAGTTAGTATTTTTTATGAAAACCCATTATAATTTGGACAAGATTTAAAATCTTTTAACAATTTTTAACAATTGAGAATTGTAGGAAAATTAAGTTTCGACAGTTGAAAATTGAAGGAACTTGAATTTTTAACTACTGCAAAATCAACTTAAAATCTGTTTCAATTTTCAACAGTTTAAAATTTAACTTTTAAAAATTCAACTCTAAAAAAATTATGAAAATTGAACATTCTGTTTTAAACAGTTAAATTTATGAAATTAAAAGAAATTTGAACTCTGATCTATCTCCTTGTTAAAACAAACAAAATGCGGTGGTTCAGGAAAAGATTATTTATAATATTTAACAACTTTTTGTTACGTTATTATAGTGTTTGCTGACTAAAACCCTCATTGTTATTGAAAAATTCTTAAATTTTTAAGTATATTACAGTATTCGAATAATAATAGGATATACCTCAATTTTCATGAACTATCCTAAATATTGCCCTTGCTTTTATTTTCTATTAGTTTAGATAATAGACAATATGAAATAGAGAAATTTTATCTTAATATTAAGTTTATATTTTAATTTATAAAATACTTAGACGAGAGAAAAATAATGTCGATAAGGGTAAAATTGAACTAGATTTGAAAACAGTGATTTAGAATCTACGTAATTTGTACGAGAAAAATTGAATTGTAATTACGTTTATAGAAATAATAATTTCCATTCTTTAATTACGATTCATTCCATAATTATTAATTTACTACAATGTAAACAATTTAAACAAGTGAATTCTAACCTTGAAAATAATCCTGAATTATTCATCAACGATTATCACGATCACGTCACAAATAAATATACTTTTTACTAATCCCTAATTAAAAGAGTTTCAAAAGAAAATTTTTTACTACTACTCGTTTTTTGTAGTCATTACTTAACTTAATATACCATATTTGTAATAAGACTCATATTTTGACAATGTCAGGCAGAAGTGGGCAGAAGACAAACTCTTTTGCGTCAGTGATGTCCATGTGGTTCTCCTGCAAATTCGGCTTTCTAGCCGCACTGCGCATGCGTTGCACCAGTAACGTCATTGTAGAGTTTTTGAAATGATCAAATATGCAGATCAATCTTTTACGATATATAATAATTATTGCGTACAAATGATATTATGAATTATTTAAAATATACATTTGTGAAAAAATATATTCTTTCTTTCGAATTTAATGCCAATAATTTATTCGTAAAGCGTAAAATCAAATAATTAATGTAACTTTCACACTAAAAGACTATTTTGTGATCCGAAAAGTGATTTTATTAATTCTACCATTATGACTTATTATCAAAAATTGATTTATGCTTTATTTCATTTAAAAAATTGCGTTGTTTTACATGTGCCGCTGCGACGCATGCGCAGTACGGATTCCACAGTAGGCGCCAAATTAAAAATGGTAAGTCTAAAAAGCTTATATTTCACAAATAATGTTTATTAAACACAATTCCACTTTTGTGCCTTCTATAATAATTATTTATTTTAATTATAATACCACATTGGCACCGTTGTTGTTAAAATTAAACTTTTTTAGAAATTTAATATGGCTCTATATGATTCTATATATCCTTTTGTCCATTTGTATAAGTATAAGGCATTTAATACGGGGCTGCGATAGATTAATAGGAAGTTTATTTATTTTTGAATACTTTAAAATTATTAGCTTAAAAAACTAGAAAATTTGAATGGTAAATAAACTTAATTTTTCAAACATTTTAAACTTTTCCATTCTATTATTTGAGACGTTTCAAAATTTTTTTCCCAAAATTTACAACCTTACTCAAAAAAAGAACCAAATACATTTATGATAAAAAATAATTTTTTCCAATTTAATTTAAAAAAAGTTTTGTCCCATGTAATTGGCATTACTGTTTGACCCTCGGCCTTCAGACATCTTGGATTTCCCCACCAGCTTACCGTACAGTCTGCGCATGCGTCAGTATCATTGCTATTGTTTTAAAATCATTTTAAAGATTAATTTGATATTATTTATTTAAATATAAAAGTTGCTAATTTTGTTTAGAAAATAAAGTTCTTTCATTTTTTACAAAAAAACTTCTCGAATTATTCCACAACATATTTATCACACATCCTAAATAAATAAATAGTTGAAAATTTCATTTGACTCTTTTCAGCCTTTTGAGAGCGAATGTTGAGGTTGTGTTTCTCGTATCGAACTGCGAAATGTCAAAATAAACATATTTAAAAAAATTAAAAGTGTAGATTTGGTTATTTTTTTGGATATTTGTTATTGCCTTTTTAATTTATATTGATGGCAGCAATCGATAAAGTGAAAATCCTCGTGTTGGGTGATTCAGGTAAATAAAAGAAGAAATTACTCCAAAATATATTTCTCGCAGTTTCAGTTCAAAATTATTTATTTAAATTAACAAAGTGAAAATGTGTCTTCAAAAAAGTTCATTCTTTGTTAAATTGAAGAATTTCTTGTAGTCAGTTTCTGGCATTTAAAGTTTTTTAAAAGAAAAAACGATTTCGAAATATTTGGTGGTTATAAATAATTGGGTTCAGTGATTATTGTCCACGTCATCAATTTTGATTTTTCAAGGTCGAAATAGGTATAATTCATTTAGCTTTAGGAAGAAAGAATTATTTTTGAGACATTTAGAGTTTAATTAATTTTCTTGAGGCTTCTAGAAATTTTTTCTTTCACGTTTGGAATATTTTTTCGGCTTTTGTGATATATGTAAAGTTCGTATTATTCAATTTAATTAATTGAATTCACAGATTGTAAACTAGAAAAGTTAGATTTTATTATATTTTTTTGGATTGATTCATTTAAATAAAATATGGTGAATTTTTAGTATTGGGTGAGTAAGGTTTGTGGTTATAATACTTTCTTCAAAACTTCATTGCCCAAACTGTTGACAAAATTTTAATAATTTTTGCATGCGTAGCCTATAATTCCATATACTTCTTGATGCAATTCAGAACAAATTTAATTAATTATAAAAATAAAAAAATTTTAAGTCGAAAATTCAACTATTGATTGAAAGTTAAACTACTTCGAGAAAAATTCATGTTGTTCGTTAGACATTTAACTATTTTCTTGAAAATTAGTTCTTGATTTTTTAGTTAAAAATTAATTTCTCAAACTGAAAATTGATCTGTTTCCTACTTGGTTTAAAATCAACCGTTTTTAGTTTAAAATTCAAGTTATACGTTTTTCATTGAGAATTTATCTTTTATGGATGAAAATTTAACTGTTCAGTTGAAACATTTTTTTTGTTGCATAAAATTAGTGTTTTATAATCAATATTAACCAATTCCATTTTTAGTTTAAAACTGATAGTTTTTAGTTAAAAATTCAACTATTTGGTTGAAATGTCTACTATTTGGTTAAAACATCTACTTTTTTGTTGAAAATTGAACTATTATTTTAGTAATTTTAATTGATCGAAAATTCAAAGATTGGTTGAAATTCAAACTACTTTGATAAAAATTCACTTTTTTGGTTAAATATTTAACTATTTTGTCGAAAATGCATCTTTTTCTGTTAAAAACTCGTCGTTTTTAGTTAAAGATTCAATCAGTTTGTTAAAAATGGAACTACTTTAAACAAATCTATTTTATTAGTTAAAAATGCATCTCTTTGGTTGAAATTGTAATTGTTTTTGAGTTGAAAAATTGAAATATTTGTTTTAAAACGAAATTTTCTGTTGAAAATGAATGTTTTTGGGTTAAAAATTCAACTGTATTGTAGAACATTTGCCTTTTTGGTTGAAAAATTCAACTGTTTTGTTAGATATTCGCCTTTCCAATTATTTGCTCTCTTGAGAAAAAAATCTTTTTTGGTTGATAATTCAACTATTTCGTTAAAAATTCGTCTTTTTCGACTGTTTTTTATGTACAATTTTAATCTCTGTATTTTTAAAGTATCAGCTATTCCATTTTTTGTGGAGAATTTACATTTTTTGGTTGAAAGTTTAATTGTTTTGTCAAAAATTCTTTTTTTTAATGAAAATTAATTTTTAATTTAAATTTGAGCGATTCCATGTATCGTTTTAAATGTACCCTTAGAATTAAAAAATTGCACGATTTGGTTGAAAATTGATCTTTTTAGATGAAAATTCAACTATTCGGCTGAAAATACAAATTTTTGGTCTACTTTAATATTCTTTGTTTGCTTAGAATTAAACCATTTAGTTGAAAAATCACCTTCCTTGGTTGAAAATTCAACTCTTGTTGAAAATTCGTATTGTTTGGTTAAATTCAACTATTTTTTATTTAAAGTAAAAATATTTTTTGGTAAAAATATCAACTATAACCATTTTCGTTAAAAATGCATGTTTTTGGTTGAAAATTTTACTACTTGGTTGAACGTTAAAATATTTTGTTTATAATTAATTATTTACGTTGAAGATTCCTTATTTTAAATCAAAATTCATCTTTTTTGATAAAAGTTTAACTACTTTATAAAAAAAAAATGTCGCCAGAAATTTTTTTTGGCAATTATTAATTTAACTATTTTATGTTTGTTAATGTTATCTTTTTTAGTTGAAAATGTAACTATTTAATTAAAAAATGTTTGCTTTTCCAGTTGAAAATTCAACTATTTGGATGAAAATTCACTTTTTGTTTGAAATTTTTTTTAACTTAAAAATTATTATTTTTTACTTGAAAATGCATGTTTTGTGATGAAAATTCGTCTTTTTGGTTTAAAATTAAACTATTCCAGTAGATGATTCATAATTCTAGTTGGTTCAAAATTTATCTTTTTTAGTTAAAAATTCAACCATTTCATGAAAAAATTATCTATCAATTATTTGGCTGAAAATTCATGTATTTTGTTTAAAAAATCGCCTTTTTGGTCGAAATTTAATAATCTTGGTTGAAAATACATTTTTTAACTAAAAATTTACTCAATTCAGTTGAATATTTCATCATTTCAGTAGAAAATTAATTTCTTTTTGTGAAAAGTAACTTTTTTAACTGAAGATTTAACTGATCCAGTCGAATATTCCATAATTTTAAATGTAATATTTTTTTTATATTTAATAAAATTATAGGTGTTGGAAAAACGTCTTTAACGCATTTAATATGCCATCAACAACCAATAAATAATCCTTCCTGGACAATTGGATGTTCGGTAGAAGTAAAATTGCACGAATACAAAGAAGGAACGCCCAACCAAAGGCGATATTTCATCGAATTATGGGACATCGGTGGCAGTCAAAGTCACCAAAACACCCGACCTGTTTTTTACAACAACACAAATGGTATAAAATTTAATTAACATTTTATTTTGACACCAGTTGCGGAATGCATTCCAATTGATTCAGTTGTTTAACGTTATTTTAGGAATAATTTTGGTACATGATATGTCGAACCGAAAATCCCAGCAGAATTTGAGAAAATGGTTGCAGGAAGTTTTAAGTAAAGACGGAACTTTACCAAAATCGAAGTCCTTCGATGATTTCGATCCTGAACAGTTTGTGGGTTCTACTCAAGTATGAAACCATTACTCAAAATGGGAATCACTTTTCTCTTTTTAAATTAATTGTTTGAATTATTGCTCTCACACTTATTTAATTGTAATATTTACATTTTTATAATAACCTTAAGGCCGTGTACCACTTACCGAGATTAAAGAATTTATGGACATAAATTTTTAGAATTAAAAAATTAATATTTATTATGAAAACAATGTGTCATAATAAACGGAAAGTAATGCAGGGCCTGAAATTGTTTATTTTTTGCTTACCGATTTTATGATAAAAAGGTATTTATTTTCAGATTCCAATTCTGGTTGTTGGTACCAAATCCGATTTAATGTCTAATTTGAGATCTAGTGTTTACAGAAGATCTTCGACAATTGCGGAAGAATGCGGAGCCGACGAAATATTTTTGGTAAATTTCCTAAATTTAAAGAAAAATTAAAACCTATTTCATGACAAAACTGGGTAAAAGGGTGATTTCTCACGAAACTCGGAGGATAAATTTTTTCAAATAAAATTAATGTTATACCATATTGAATTGAATATGAAACGCCCTTAATTCTTAAGAATTAAAATCGAAGTATAAAGCATTTTTCAAGAACATAATTTGAATTTTCAACAAAAAATATTAATTTTTTGCTAAAAAAATGAATTCCTAATTCAAAAAGTCGAAATAAAAAAGAAAGAACAAATTTTCTCGATGACAGTTTTATTTTCAATCAAAAACGATGACTTGTTTTACCATAAAAGATGAATTTTTAATCCAGAAGGACAACATTTGATTAAAAAGCGTTTGAATTTTTAACCAAAAAATATATCTTTAACAATTTGCTTGCATTTTCAATAAAATCATTAAGCTTCCAAGATCGTTAAATCTTCAATCAAAACGACTAATTTTGAACAAATAAGATTAACGTATTACCAAAAAAGACAGAATTTCAGTTTATCAGATACAATAATTAATTATTAACAAAAAAAAAAACGCATTTTTAACAGAAGGTACATTTTTAACCAAAGCGAATCTTTAAAAAATTTGTATAAAAATTTAGTTGAATTTTCAACCGAAAAAGATGAATTTTTACTAATTGTGAGTACTTAATTTTTCGTCCAGAAAGATGAATTTTCTACCAAAAAGACTAATGTTCTAAAAAAAGACAAATTATTAGCAAAATATCTGAATCCTCAACCCAGGCAGATTAATTTTCAACGAAAGATTTGTATTTTTAACCAAAAATGATGAATTGCTTGCCAAAAAGATTAAGGCAGTATTCTACTTTGAAAGTTTGAAAAAAAGCTATTTTCGTGAAATTTTTCTGAGATTATTAATATTGATATCAATGTAGGTTGGGTGAGGCTTAATAAATACACTCTTTAAATACAATAGAAAAAAATTTCATTTATTTTATGTACTTTTTATACATAATAATGTCAGTCAGAGTCAACTCCTCAAAAAGTAAGTAGGTCCGCGCTGTTGTAAAAATCTCGAGAATGGGCGGTCTGAAACAAAACAAATAAACAGTTTTAGATTCCATATGACTCCAGCAACTAGCTGAGCTAGGATTATTTAAAAAAAATTAATTTTACCTATATGTTTTTGCAAAAAACTGTGAAAATAAACCGATTTTTTCGTTTTTTGTTTTGTTTTTTGAAGTCTTTTGCAAAAAAAAATATAGTTAACGTTAAATTTTCTAATTAATCCTAGGTCAGTCGGTTAATGGAGTCTTACTGAATCAAGGACTGTTTAATGTTTTTGTTTCAGATCGCCCATTCTCGAGATTTTTACAACAGCGTGGGCTGACTTTTTATATAAAAAAAAGAATAAAATAAATGAAAAATTTTGTTTTTGTATCTCAAGAGTATATTTATCAAGCCTGACGAAGACTACGTCAATATCTTCATTAATAATTACAGGAATTTTCACAAAAAAGCTTTTTTCGAGCGTTCAAAGTAGAATACTGCCTTAATTTTCTGCCAAAAAGATTTTCAAAAAAATAGTTGAACCTTCAACTAAAAAAGATCAATTTTCAACCATAAATGAAAAAGTTACATTTTTTGCAACGAAAAAGACGAATTTTTAACAAATAAATATTTATCAACAGAGAAGATTAAATTTTCACCCTAAAAGACGAATTTTATCAAGAACAGTTGAATTTACAACTTAAAAAGTACACTTTTTCAACAAAAAGGTTCCATTTTTACCAAAAAGTTACATTTTAAAATAAAATAATGAATCTTTAACAAAAAAATATAATAATTTAAAATAAAAAATAGCTTAATTCAATTAGAAAATACGAATTTTCAACAAAATAGTTTGATCCTCAACTCAAACAGATTAATTTTAAGCCAATCAGTTCCATTTTTAACCAAAAAAGTGGAATTTTCTACTAAAAAGACACATCCTCTACGAATTACATGAATTTTCAACTAAAAAAAAGGTAAATCCTTAATCAAAACTGGACAAATAAAATTTTCAGTAAAAAAATTCATTCTCAACGAAAAAAGCGATTCTTTAACTAAATAGTCTAATTTTTAACCAAAGAGATGAATTTTTAAGTATGATAAGGCATTTTTCATCCAAAAACACGAATTTTCAACAAATAAATATTTTTGATACAAGAAAGACAAAAAAGTTTATACAAATAGGACAATTGTCAACAGAGAAGATTACATTGTCACCGTAAAAGACGAATTTTCTTGAAAACTGTTGAATTCACAACTAAAAAAAAAAGATTTTTCAGCATAAAAGTTAATTTTTGACCAAATAGGTAAATATCGGAATTAAATTATGAAACATTCATGACAATTGAATCAGAAAATACGAACTTTCAACAAAATACATGAATTTTCGACAAAGCAGTTAAACTATCAATGCATTTTCCACTTTTAACTTTTAACAGTAAAGCGATTTTTCAACAAAATAGTCAAATTTTTAATCGAAGAGGTGAATGTTTAACTAAAATAATTAATTTTCCAACCAAAATATGAATTTTTAATAAATAAAGATTTTTGAATTAAAAAAAAAATCCATATTGTCGAATTTTTAACCGGCGAGATGAATTCCGAACTAAAATTATAATAGAAGACATTTCAACAAACAAAAATCAACGTGGTAGGAAAGGGATTAAAAATCTTTTTAAGTTATTTTTCTGTAAAAATTCGCAAACTTTGTTAATTTTTATCAAGAGGAATCGCACTAAAGGGAATGTAATTAAGAAATTCTTTTTCTTTTAGGACTGCCAACTAAGTAGATCCTTGGCTGCAGGTTCGAGTTCGGCTGTGAAATTGAGCAGATTTTTCGATAAAGTTATCGAACGTCGATATTATTCTTCGAGGGAAGGAATCAGTCCGGATAAAAGAAGAATGGCAGTTTTTACTTCGTCCTACAATCCAAAAGTGTACCATGATGATTAGAAAACCCCTGGTACCAATTTAAATCTTTATTTTGGATTTTCCATCGCATTTAATTGTCATTTCCTATTTATTAATTTGTTTTGTATTGTTATATTATGTATTGTATATATTTTGCTGTAACATTTCTTTCGTTTGTACAGTTTTATATTAAATGGATCTAAAAAGTTTATAAGAAAATGCTATCCTTTTTCATTTTTATATACAAAACATTTTTTCCAATCTAATTGCTCCTTAGCTTTTTTCTTTTTAGGGTGACCAGACCACCGGATTTATCAGGAAATGCCATGCCTTTTTTATGACTTTCCTGATTTTTTGGACTATATCTGATTTATCATACCTACAAATGAAAATTCGCTACTTTTATTGGGCGGGCCATAATTTTTTTTTCATAATTTCTGAGGGCGCATTCTCATTTTGAATGTTTGATTCAATTTCAAAAACTTGACTTGTTTGGAATTTTAACAATATTTAAAAAGAAAAGAAATCCATATAGAATAATTTTGTAATAAAATATATTTCACCTAAAAAATTTAAATTTTCAACTCAACATGGAATAGTTATATTTTCAGTAAAAAAGATTCTTTTGAAAACAAAATTGCAATTTCTTCAAAGTATTTACATTACGTGGCAGACTATGAACTCTTTTATAGAAAATTCATGTTATCAGTTTAAAAATTCAACTGTTTTGTAGAAAATTTATTTCTTTTGCAGGAAAGTTTTACAATTTAGGTGATTGTTTTTTTTTGTTATTGACTGAAAAATCTTTCTTGATTGATTTTTTTTTAAAATTCATCTGTTGTAGAAATTTCATCTTTTTCGCTAAAAATGCAAATGCTTGCTTGGAAACTAATCTTCTTTGATCAAGGATTTTCAACGAATTTGTTGAAAGGTCGTCTTCTTTGGTTGAATTCAACTGGTTATGGTTTTTAATAAAAATAAGTATTTTTGGTTAAAATATCAACTATTAAGTTTTTCATTAAAATTTGAACTACTTAGTTCAAAGTGGAAGTAATTTGTTGAAAAAATATTTGTTTGATTGATGATTCATCATTTTAATTAAAACACTTTTTTTGTGAAAAATGTAACTATTTTTTTTTAAATTGGCATTTTGCGTTAATAGTTAATTTTTAAACTGATAATACAACTATTACATTTTTGGTTGAAAATTTATCTTTTTTAGTTGAAGTATCCAAAATCCATTTTTTATTGAAAATTTTTGTATTTAATTGAAAATTAATTTCTTCGATTAATATTTTAACTATTTTTTTGAAAATTCTTTATTATTTTTTTGAAACTTTATTTTCTTAACTGAAAATATAAATATTTCATATTTAGTTTAAATTTCATCTTTTCAGCTGACAATTTCTATGGTTGAAAATTTAAATACTACTTAGATGAAAATTCCTTTTTATGGTTAAACATTAATTCATACAATTGAAAATGCACTAAATATTCCATAATTGATTGAAATTTTACCTTCTTAGTTTAAAATTCAAGCATTTCGTTGAAATTTCTTAATTTCTGGTAGATAACTAATTTTTATGATTGATAATTTGTTTTTTTTTTGTCGAAAATTTAAGTGTTTGGTTCAAGATTAATTTTTTTTATTAAAGATACTTGCATTTTGCTGAAAATTAATTTCTTTTATTAAAATTTTAATTATTTTGTTGAAAATCGTTTTTAATTGGTTCGAAATTAATTTTTTTAACTGAAAATACAACTATTCCAGATGTGGTTGACAATTCATCGTTTTAGTTAAAAATTTAAGCGTATCTTTTTGGTCGAAAATTTAACTATTTGGTTAAGGATTCATTTTTTAGTGAAGATTCATCATTGCAGTTGAATATTTACGTAAATTGTATCAAAAATTAATATCTTTGGTTAAAAATTTATCTATTCTGTTAAAAATACAATAATAATAATTTTTTATTTGAATATTTATCTTTTTAGTTGAAAATGTATGTGTATTGTTAAAAATTTGTAATTTTTTGTAAAAATTTAATTTTTATGATTGAAAATTGATCTTTTTGGTCAAAATTCAACTATTTGGATCAATTTTAATTTTCATCTTGAAAACTGATTATTAAAGGTTGAAAATTCTTTTTGTGTTGTTACAAATGTAAATTTTTAGCTCAAAATTAAACTATTTCGTGTTTGTTTAAAAGTTTATCTTCTTTAGTTGAAAATTTAGCTTCATTAGTTAAGAATTCATGCATTTCATTGAAAATTCGTCTTTAGCGGTAGAATCTTGGTGAAATCCTCTTGTTGAAAATTTATTTTTATGGTTAAAAATGTATTTTTTGTAACTCAAAATAAACATTTCCTTTTTGTTTGAAAATGTAACTTTTTTAGTTGAAAATTCCCGTATTTTGTTGAAATTTTTCTTTTTTTGACGTAAAATTAATCTTCTTGATATGAAATTATTTTTTTTTGTTACGATTCCATATTTTAGTTGTTTATTAATTAATTTGATTGAAAATTTAACGGTTGTATTGAAGTTTTATGGATTTTTTTATAAATTAATATTTTTTGTTAGGTAATCAATTTTATCAGTTGAAAATTTACCTTTTTGGTCATTCATCAATTTCTTTGGTTAAAAATTTAACCTGAACATCGAATTATTGATTGTTTTTCTATAGTTTCTACGAAAAACGATCCTAAATTTATTAAAGAAAACAAATTTTTATATTTTAAATTTCGAAAACTGCGCCTTCCGTACCGATTCTTGAAATCTCTATTCAAATTTTTCCTGCGTAACATATAAGCAATTTTTTCGAAATCGGATAATATTAGCGAAATTACTCGATTTTTGTGAGACATTTTTGTCAAATTCGAGTCACTTGGTGGTTTTTCTATCAAAATATTCAAACGCAGAACGTCTTTGTTGTAAAAAAAAGCGAACTTTTCGTTTATTTCTGCGAAAAAGGTGCGGGAAATTCGAAGAAATTTAAATTTTGCCGATTCTAATTTCCAAGTTTGAAAAGGATATAGTTTATTGTGTAGCGAATTTTCTCAAAAGAAATTAATTATCTTATATTCAAGAACAAAATTATGTTTCGAATTTGCAGGATAGGTAAGTACAAAAATCAGAGTATTTTAAACAAATTATAAACATATGGATCCGGAATCATATTTTGTTTGCTTTTCTTCAGGCTGTTGAGTCCTTAGAAAAATATTTAATTGAAAATATTAACTATAATATAAGCAGCTTCCGATTAATACAATTGAAAAATATTTTCGAATTTTTCGATCTGAATAAGTTATTTCAAAAGAAAATTACATTTTCCGAACATTACCTTCTAAAAACATTAGTTTCCGTTTCGCATTCTGCAGTTTTTATTTCGTTCCCTGTTTCTCATTTCCTCAGTTCGCAAACGTCAAAGTGAGGTTATGTCATCAAAATATGAAGGATTTGAGCGCGATTCTTATGTTCGTAAGTGTGCATTATAAATTTGTTTTATAACAAAAAAGTTATTTAATTTGATCTCAAAATGTGTGGTAAGTATTTTCAGGTATTAATTTTCCTGATTCTTCTTCAATCCTTTGATAATTGTCCACAAGTTTAAAATCGAACGATAACCTCAAATTGATGGTTTTAAATTATTTATTATTAATAATAATTGTCTTTATATTTAAAAAATAGACACTTGTAGCAAATGTGGTTGCACTTGAAGAAAATCTTCTTCATTATGTACAAGATGATGTTTCTGGTGGTTCTTATAAATATTACAGTTTAATGTACGAGGGTGTTATAAAAATACGACTAACTTCACAGTGAGTTTAAACAATAACAGAATTAAATGATTACACTTAACGGAAGTGGCTAAACCTATGCTAACGTGAAGCGACTTCTTAAAAATTCTTACGCGGAGAACTGATCTTTATCAGAAATATAACGAATAGAAAAATTAAAATTCGTATTGTGTAAAAAACCTTATGACGAGTTTGCGATTTCAACAGTTTTTTAAATTATAAGTTTAATTGTTCTGTTTTTCAATTATGATATGGCTCAGTTTACAATGCGTAATTAGAAAATCTTTAACTTAAAAATTTTCCGTTTGAAAATTTAATTTTTAAGCGTACATTTTAGTTAGTTTAGATTAGTTTTTCAAAGACTTAAAAAATTAAAAACTAGAAGCGCTTGAAATCTGCAATTTTGAATATAAACCTTTTCAGTTTATCAACTGAGAATATAAATTATAAAGATTTTAAAAAATTGAACTGTGAATTAAGGATTAACAATTGATTAATAATTAAATTTACAAGACAATTCCTATATAAAAATTTGACTAAGTTGAAGTGACATTTAGAAGACATAATCTAAAACAAAATAAATTTTTGTAGATTTCGAACAAAAAAATTTGAAGCATTTTAAGAATTGTGAAATGTTTAAAATTAATAAAAAACATTTTCTCAATATTCCTAGAAAATCGAAAATGAATTTTTGTTTTGAAAAATTAATTTAAAGAGAATATTTAAAAACTTTGTCAATATTTTCAGAAATTAAGCTGGAAGATTTCAAAGAAATATTTATATTTTGCAGGATTAAAAAAAAATAGGATCGTTTTAAAACATGCTTAGAAGTTCTGAAGAAATTTCAAAAATTATTTAAATTTTAAAAAAAATGTAAAACAACACGTAGTTGTTTAAATATTTTTAAATAAAATTTTGAATATTTTTTAAAGACTTTTTAACCTCTTCAAATTAAAATAATGTAGCTCTAAATACAAGAAGTGTTCTCAGTTTATAAAGAAATGTAATCGTACAATTTTTTATGTTTCTAGCTTAAAATATCTTAAAATGACATAATTTTGGAAATTTTTTAATTTATCGACTAATTCTTGAATTCAGAGCATTGCAAATTTTAACGTAGATTAATTTTTTGGAACTAAATCTGTATATTTGAACTCTACAATTCATAAAAGATAAACAAATTAAATTCAGCAGTTTAACTGCATACAATTTAATTTAATTTAGCTTTACTTATATTATATTTAAACATGGTACCATTGTTTAAATAATTTGAGTTTGTTGAAGCGTTGACAATTATTTTTAGAAAACAAATTAGTACGTTTAAAAATATTAAAATGTGTTCAAAATTTGACGAGATAAAATATTTCCTCAGCTTTTTTAGGTAAACTCTATCCTTGATCAAACACGTATTATTTAAATAATTATAAAATTAAATGACTAGGTAATTTGGCATTACCCATAAGAGTATCTTAAATTAATTCACACACAAAATATTATTCATTCTTATTCTCAAATAAAAAACAAAAATGTTATTTTTCTACCGAGATAAATGAATTTTTAACCAGATGCATTCATTTTTTACAAAATAGCTAATTTTTAACTTAAAAACGAAAGATTTCCAACAAAAAATAGAATATCCGCATTGTCAAATATAAAAATTAATTTTCAAAGCTAAAAATATGAAGGCTTGAGTGATTTAAATTTAAAATATATAATTATTAATTCCTAAATTTTAAACGCTACGTTAGTTTAAAATTCTCTGATTTAATCAGTTTCATTGCAATTGTTCTTTAAAATTTTCAAAGTTCAAATTTTTTTCAATTATTAAGGATTTTAATTAAAAATTGTTTGATTCTAAAGAGTTTATGTGAAGAAGAGAGTCTATAATGTTTGTATCTTAAATTTTCTATTTTGAGTTTTCTGAATTTATAGTCGGTCAAGTGTTAAAAGGCTTTCTTTAAAACAATAAAATTTTCAATTGTTCCAATTAGAACCAAATAGTTTTGAATTTTGTTTGCATGGAATTATTCCCATTTTAACCTTTTCTATTTAACAGTTATTTAGTTATACAAAAATTTAACTGAAAATTGTACAATTTTGAACAATCAAAATTTTTAATGACAACATCTTTAGCGTTTAAAGTCTGAATCCAAAATTTAAAAATATTATTTTCGTTCTTCGTGCGTATAATTTGAATAATTCAAACATGGATTTTTTCAAATGAATTTTTCATTATTATACGATAAATAACTTAACTCACAGGGTAGCTTGAATGGTTTGAAATATAAAAACGTTTAAATTGGTTTTACCAAAAATTTGAAATTTTTAGCAAAATATAACTAAAAATTTTTATTAAAAATTCATTTACAACTTAAAGTTTTTTAATTTTTAAACGAAAATCATTCAAAATTACGCAATTACAAAAAAAGTCACCCAAAATGAACATTTTATTTCGAGGCCCTCAAAAAACACTTTTACTATTGCAACTCTAAAACTAAAAATATATAAGCTTGAGCAGTTCATATTGAAATTATTATAATTTTAAATTGTTTACAATTGATAACGGTTTTAATTGAAAGTTTTTCACTTTTGAACAATTTATGTAAAGGAAAAAAATCTCTTATATTTAAATCTTAAAGTGCGCTGTCAAGTGTTCTAAATTTAAAGTCAGTAAAGTAGGTACTAAAAGCTTTATTTTTAAAATTACACGATTTTGAATTATTTAAATTAGAACCAAATAGTTTTGAATTTTGTTAACATTCCGTTATTTCAATGTGAACCTTTACTATTTTACAATTATTTAGCTATAGAAAATTTTGGTTGAAATTTTACGTTTTTTGGTAATTTTGTATGATTTTCAAATCCTACAATTTTAAAGAATTTAAATTTGAAATGATAAAAAGATAAACGTCTGAAAATAATTTTTTTCAATATTACTGTTATTTTTATTTAGCATACTTTAATTGTTTCCAAATTTAATGTATTTAAATTTAGTTTTGCCAAAAACTTGAAATTTTTGCAAAATATAATTAAACATTTCAGTTAATAATTCATAACTGAAAATTTAAATGCTTGAGCGTTTCAAATTAAAAATAATCCTGAATTTTAAACGCTGCGTTAATTTGAAATTTTCTGATTCATAAAGTTTCATTGAAATTATTCTTAAAAAATTTCCAGTTTAAAATTGTTTTTAATTAATAAGTATTTGCATAAGAAATTATTTAATTTTGAATAATTTATGTAAATAAGAGAGTGTCTAATGTTTAAATCTTCAATTGCGGCTTTGAGTGCTCTGAATTTGTAGTCTGTTAAGTATTAAAAGTCTTAATTTTTTAAATTATACAATTTTGAATGATTAAAAAAAACCTTTTCTATTTTACAGTTACGCAACTATGAAAGAATTCAATTTGAAATTTTACAATTTAAATAATTTTTTTTCTCTCAAATTTAGTTTTGACAGGTCAGTTTACGTTAGCTTAGGTATAGCAGCAGCCTTAAATTAAATAATCATTTTTTTTCTAAATATTATATTCTTAAATATTTATAATGTACCAGAATCGGCGATTCAGATATTTACGTTTCACAAACAACAACAAAACCGACCTACGATCCGGATAATTATTGTTTGCAATCCACCACCTGTGGTGAAGATATTCTTTACATACCACAGAGGTAATAAAATACACAAAAAAACGTTTAAAAATTGGCAAGATTAAAAGTAGACGTGAAAATTAATTTAGAATATTTTAGTTTTAAGAGGCCAGTCAGTATTGGGGTTTATGGGCATCCATCTCACGAAAATAGTCATTATACTCTCGCAGTATACCAAATCGTATTAGCAGATGGTGACATATTCGATGAACAAAATCCGACAGAAAGTTTTAGTAAAAAAGACCATACGAAGGTAAATTTCCTAATTTTTAATCACGCGAATAATGTAATTTTCTGAAATTCCATTTTGACGATGAAAGGCAGAGGAGGTATAAATTATAATTAATAAAAAAAATTCTTTTTTTTATAGGGAGATGTTTCTTCAGTCGTAGTCACATTGTTATGGACTCTTATTGATGTGTTTTTTCAAGTCCTTTTTTGAAATTAGATAATAAAAAAAGCAAAATGAGTATGCTGGAATATGAGACGGAAATGTTCCTCGAAACACTTCACGAGGATGGACTCGTTGTAGTTGCTAAGTAAGAAATTTGATAGAGAATAAATTAGTGATTATATATTCTAGGTGAAAATGGAACAGGGCTCAGATTCGCGCCACTATTGACAATATTTAACATTTTTTTAGCGATCTAACTAGTTTGAAAAAAATCCCACTAATTCTACTATTTTATAGTGATGAAATAATTTTTCTACGGTTTTAAATACAGAAATATATCACGGAAAATAGTCTCAAAGTAATTTATGATACTGTAAGTTCATCTATTCTTGATTATTATTCATTGTTTTCAAGGAAAATCTCTCAAAATTTTACAATTTTAATTTTTAATACATATTGCTTGAATATTTTATAGTTAAAAATATTCTAAATCTAATCATTTCAAATTTATTTACGAAAGAAATAACAAATACATATTTAGTCTTCGACATATTTCAAATTAAATATCGTCATAAATTAATTATCTCAGATTGAAATATTTTTAAAATCATCAATTTCATTTATTCATATTTGAGTAAAAAATATCAAATAATAAAGAAGGTACTCTAAACTACAAACTTTGAAAAGGCCATATTTTTAGAAGAGAAATTCATTCCGAATTTAAAACTTCTAATGAATCTCTCATGAAATTGACGGGAATTCTCCATTTAATTAATATGTTAGGTTGGCTGAATCAGAAATTTTAAAGCATAAATTTGGTTACTTTTTGATTTATTCTTTATATTAAAATGCTACTTTAGTAATAAAGTTGAATCAAACTTTTTCTCATTTAATTATATTATTTGAAAAAATTGCATTTGTTATTTTTAAAAATAAATCATCGAATAATTGGGGAAAATTTTGAAAAACCTCCATATTGTGTTTATTTTTTAAAAAGAGAACCTAAAAAAGTGGTTATTTTTTAACCACCAATATTATTATTTTTATACTTTTAATAACTGTTTTGATATATTATTAACATAATGATTATAAATCGATTTGAACTTTAAACATTTTTGACTATCACAATTTTTGTTTCATATTCTAAATTTCTGAAAGAAAATACATACTGAAATAAAAATTCGATAAATTTACTGTCTAGCCAAATAATGTTTTATAGTTTTAGGGGGTTTCATTTATAAGAAATAGGATAGGAGAATTTGAAGTTGCCTATTTTCTTGACAAATTGGTTCCTTCACCCTATACAAATGTAAAATGATTCAAATTATAAGTACTTTCCCAATTAATAAGGATTTAAATTTAAAAAATTCGAATTTGGGAAAGAATGAAGTTGAAATTAAATACTGGAACAGAAAATTTGAATTTTTGTCTTGATCACTTTTGAAGTATGGTTTGTGAGATCTTTGCGAAATCATTGGAATTTTTACAATCCTTTAAAAACCATTGTGAAATCTTTTAAAAACTTTCTGAAATATTTCTGAAGTCTTCTGAAACATTTGGTAAAATTTTCTATTTTGTAATATTGTGGAATCTTTGAAATCCTTTGGCATCTTTGAAATCTTTTACATGTTAGAAACCTTTTTAAAATAAGTTAAGTCTTTTGAAATCTTTGTGAAATTATTGAAATCTTTATGTAATCTATAAATGTTTAAAAAAATAATTGTAAAATCTTTTAAAATCGTTGTGAAATTCTCTGAAATTTTTGTAAAATCCTTTGAAATCTTTCTGAAATATTTTTTGATATTCTTAATTTTCTGACATCTTTTGGAATCTTTGAAATCTTTGTTACACCATTAGAAATTTATAAGTGTTTGTAACCTTTGTGAAACCTTTTGAAATCTTTGTGAAATTATTGAAATATTTATGAAAATTTAAAAATCTTTTTAGAATCTTTTGACAACTTTGAAATTTTTGAAAACTTTGTGAAATCATTGTAATTTTCATGAATCTTTGTAAAATCTTTTGAAAATTTTTTGAAATCTTCTAAAATATTTGATATTATTTTAAAATCATTGAAATCCTAAAAAATTTTAAAAATATTTCTGGGATCTTGTGGAAACATGGAAATTAAAAATTTTTTTAAATCCTTGTATTTTTTTGAAATCTTTGTAAAATCTTTTGAGATCTTTCTGAAATATTTTTAAATTTTTAAAACGTTTTGGAATCTTCGTAATCTGTATGAAATCTTTTATAATCTTTGTGAAAACAATGAAATCCTTGTGAAATCTTTGTAAAATCTTTTGAAATCTTTCTAAAATCTTTGAGAAATCTTTGAGAAATCTTTTGGAATCTTTAAAAATCACGGTGAAACATTTAAAATCGACGAAATATTTGTGATATCTTTTAAATTCTACGAAAGCTTTGTAAAATCTTTTGAAATCTTTGAAATATTTGTAAAGTCTTCAAACATATTTGTGAATTTTTTTTCAAATCTTTTAAAATCTTTTGAAAGCTTTGTAAATTTTATAATCATGGAATCTTTTGAAAACTTTAAAATTCTGTAAATCTTTGTGAAATCTTTTCAAATATTTGTCAAATCTTTCTGAAACATTTTGCAACATTTTTAAATCTTGGAAATCTTTGAACTCATTGTGAAATCATTGAAATTGCATGAAATCTTTTCAAGCTTTGTAAAATCATTTGAAATCTTTGGAATATATTTTGAAATTTTTCTGAAATCTTCTGAAATGTTTCCGAAATTTTCTTAATTATTTTATCATATGCTTAGATCTTTGAAATCTTTTGGAAATTTTGGTTGGAATATTTTGAAAACTTAATATTTTTTGAAGTTTTTGAAATCTTCAAGTGGTCAAACCCTCGCAAGATGTGACATTAAAAGAAAAGAGAAGCGAAAAATTATTCCAAATAATGAAATAAAACCTTTGAATGTAAAAAATTCAAAAATGTAGGCTACCCAAGTTTAAATTGCATAAAAACTTGCCTTAATTAAAAAATAATGCAAGTTGTTAAGTTTTAATTGTTATAAAGATAAATATTTGACGTGTATCAATCATTTGACTGATGAATAATTAAGATATGTTTCTCTGTAGAATTTGAAGTTAATTTATTTTTAAATAATTTAAATAATGTAGAAATTTCTGGGATTTTAAAAATACTTCAAATTTAAAATCGTATTTATGAGAGGTTTATTAATTTTATTGGAGTTAATTCTGAAAAATTCCTTTACCTTTACAAATATTTTTAAGCAGAGTTTAATTACTTTCATTTTATACTGTTCTTCTTCAATAATTATATTGTTTTCTCAATTTATCTGAAATGGTAATGTCGGCGTAAAGGTTAAGATTTTTTTCAAATTACCTTTGAAGAAACTTAGA
Source organism: Druon quercuslanigerum (assembly GCA_010014905.2). Classification (NCBI taxonomy): domain Eukaryota; kingdom Metazoa; phylum Arthropoda; class Insecta; order Hymenoptera; family Cynipidae; genus Druon; species Druon quercuslanigerum. The sequence continues at coordinate 2,528 of JAAAKG020103014.1, read as the reverse complement.
AAAAATCTGGAATTTGGAAATCAAAATTCTGTAGCAATCCTTGTATAAGAAATTGAATAAAGAAGTTTTGGTCCAAGTTTAATTCGAGTCGATACGAGACCTGCATGATAAGGTTATTATTTAACGAATTCCATGCTACTATTGACTCTATTTTTGCTGTTTGAGCTGAGTCCGAGCCCTGATAGAATTAAAAAGTATAATTACCATTTTATATTCAAGGGGGCTCTCAATAGAAACAGTCTTTGCCAATATTATGAGAGCCTACTCAGATCCAAATTTTCTAGTCCTAGTTTTGGGAACTACAGATCACGAGGAAAAGTATTTCATAGAAAAATTACACACGCTTGGTGTTAATCAGTTGCCTCGCGTAATAACTTCTCAGTGTCTTTCAGATGAAAGGTTCGTATCTATACAAATTTTTGAAATATTATATCTGCCGTAATTTTGAAAAACATCGTTAACTGCAAAAAATTATGAGTTGCAAAGTACAAAATTCTGATTGAACAATATAATCAATTCTTATTTGATTTTAAAAATTTGTTAAATGTATTATTTAATATTTAAGTTTATATAAAAATTCGTAATTTATTTCAGACTTAACATTTAACAAATGTATTTTGTAATATTTTATTCGGTTTTGTTAAAATCTTTGTGATTATAGCCCAAGTATGTTTCAAATTTTTTCATTTTTAATCTGTAATTCAAGTTTTGCTATTACTAAATACATTCTGCTAGAATTTTTAATAATTCGTTATTCATGAAATTTAATAACAGTAACATGTTTATATATATTTACGGTTAGAAAAAAGTTCGACTTCCAATTAATTGAATTTTATAACATTAATATCTATTTGGCTGATTTAAAAAACAGTTTTAAAAACATAAAAGATTTATTTATTAATAATAACAATAAAATTGAATAGTTTCGATTGATATTATTCAGAAATGACGAATTTTAAATTAAATTAAATTGTAAATCTTCAAAATGGAACAATTTGCAAATCTATATTTTACAAATTCAAGAATTTTTAATTAACATTTACAAATAAAAATGATAAAAGTTTTATGTTTTACAATTAAATATTCTGCAATTTTGATTATTTACATTTGAAATTTCGTCGATTTTAATGATATTAAAATTTAATGGTATCATTCAATTTACAATAAGTAATTCGAAAATCGTTCGCTTATAAATTTTCCATTTTGGATTTTAATATTAAATCGTACAATTTTCATTTTAAGAATTTAAAAATGCAGTTTTAAAGACTTAAAAAATTAAAAAATAGTAGCGTTTGACATCTCGCATTTTTGGATAAAACCCTTTTAGTTGATTAAACAAATATGCATTATAATGATTTTCAAAATTGAACTATACATTCAGGATTAAAAAGTGAATAATAATTTATTTTACAAGACGATTCGGAATAGTGCAAAATTTAAGAAATTCTATATTTGTACGTTAAAAACTAAACCGTTCGAATTGGTAAGTCTTAGTAGTTAAACAAATTTGAAGGCCCCATCGAAACCTTATAGACTATTTTCAATTTTACAATAACTTCATAATAATATATTCATAATGAAAGGCTCCTATCTAATTTAAAACATCGTTTTAGTTTAAAATTTCATTTTTTTAATAAAATAACGATTGCCTGATATTTAGAAATACTTTTTTCTTCATGTAAAATCAGTAATTGTAAATAAAATATTCAAAACTGAACAAAAGCATTAAACTTTGAATGTTAAAATTTTAATTGTTCTAAGTGAAAAAATTTAATTTACAAGTAAAATTACTCAGAATTAATTTAAAATTTGAAATTATTTCATATAATTTAAACGAAGTGTTTACGTGTACAGACAAAATCCGGCTATTGGTGCTGAAATTTCGATTAAAATAGCCCATTACCTGATTTAAAACAAAACATAGATTTTTGCAGATTTCGAACAAAAATGTAGAAGCTTTTTAAGAATTATGAAAGGCTTCAAAAAAATAAAAACATTTTCTTAAGATTCATGAGAAAATTGAAAATATCTTTTTATTTTGAAAAATTAATTTTAAGAGAATATTTAATAAGGTTTAAAAAGATTTTCAAAATCGTCAAAAATGAATCTGGAAGATTTTAAGGAAATATTTTTAATTTTGCCGGATTAAACAAAAATTTTAGGAAGAATTCGGATCACTTTAAAAGATGTTTAGAAGTTGTGAAAAAATTTCAAGAATAACTTAAAATTTTAATAAATGTAAAACAACATGTAGATATTTAAAATTTTTTAAATAAAATGCTGAAGCTTTATACTTAATTTTAAACTGTTTAAAATTAAAATTCTTCAATTTTTAATATTTCTAGCTTAAAATAGCTTAAAATGATTTGCAGCTCAGTTTTTATTTCTTTAAATGTAATATCTTTTGGCTTGCGAGTTCGAATGTTTTAATCCCATTACCGTGAAAATTTTTTTTTACCCTGTAATTCTTCAAAATTAAACTATTAAAAAAAATCCAGATTTTTGTGTTTAATTTTTTTTAATTTCAA
>JAAAKG020103003.1:0-15799 GCA_010014905.2 Druon quercuslanigerum | reverse complement strand
CACGAAAATTTGAAAATAAATTTCTCTCAATATTTCTCACAACGAATAGCAGAGTTCTTACGTACTGAACTACGTGACGCTGACTGAGTGTAGACTGAAAACGGACCGTAATTACAACTGTCTACACCTTTTTCGGATTTGCAGTGCCAGTGTGCAGGTATAAAAGGTAACCGAAAAGTGTTTAAATTGTATTTAAATAGAGTGAGGATTCAAGATTATAGCGGAATAAAGAAAATTTTAAGATTTTTATTGACATTGTCACAGTATCTAAGAAACTTTGCACTTGTTTATCTCAGCTTCTAATATTCGCACCTTAAACATTTTTTTTATATATTTGTCCTAAAAAGGCAAACATATTTTTAATGTAAAAATAATTTTTAAATAAATTTTTCAAAGCCAAAATTGAAAAAAACTAGATAAGAATTTTTTTTAAGTAAATGTTGTAAAAAATAATGTAAATTTTTTTTTTAATTATAAACATTTTATTTATGAAAATATAACTTTTACTCTGTCGATTGCAATAAATCGCGTCTTGATTTGACCTCGATATTATTATTTTATTCATAAATGAAAATTTAAGATTAAAAAAATTTTATTTTTTAAAATCAAATGACGTCACTTTCTATAGCATAATATTTTTTGCAATTATGATCTCTACAATTTTTTTGTACAAGCATATCCTGGAATGCTACAAGCGTAAAAGACTCGAATTTTACGCGCCCCAAGCTTTGCTTGCAAGCTGCAAGCAGAGCTTCAGTGGGATTTGTTAACCGGGCTAGGAGAGTGATGCTGAGGTGGTGTACTTTCATTAAAAAATGAAAAAAAAATTACGGATAACATTTTCCTTTAATTTACTTACTTCCCCGGACTATATAGCAATAGCTGGCAGTTGCCCGCAGATTCTATTAAACATGCTGAACTGATCAGTAAAGGAAGAGGAGATTCATAGTCTCCTTTGGCATACAGGCTTTTGTGTATGCTGACCACTACTGGGAAACTCTACGAGAAGATGCTGAAGCCATGCCTGCTTGCTGTTTACGAGCAGCGTGAGATCTCTCCGAGAGACAGTACGCGTTGAGAAAAGGAAAATCAACAATAAACTCGATCCAAGAAGTAATGGACAAGATAGAGAAAGTGGAACAGATGGACGGAGATAATTAAATTCTTCGATGTATTTAAAGTACCAGAGCATCTTATGCGCGTAGTGGAAAGCAAGAAGAAAGCAGATTACGTCAGGAGCAGTTCAGGGCTCAATTCTTGGTCTAGTCCTCTGGAATGTGCCCCATGACAGATTCCTAAGAATGGAGTTGCCAGCCGACACATACATAATGGGGTACGCGGACGACATTCTCGTGGTGATCACTGCAAGAACTATAGAGAAACAGCAGTGGAAGCATAACCAGGTCATGTGCTGAGTGATCGGCTGGATGAAAGACCACGGGCTGGACTTTGCTGCGGAAAAAAAATTGAGCTAGAAATAATAATAAAGAAGATGCATAACCAGGGAGATACCATTGCAGATAGGGCCAGTGATAGTCCAAACCAAGAAAGATATAAAGCACTTGGGGATCCGAATGGACAACAAGCTCTCGAGCTTAGCAGTACACGACCCGAGAGAGAGAGAGAGTAAACGCCGACTTTTAATGACAGTGATCCAGTCTATCATGCTATATAGAACAGACACATGGGCAGGTACACTAAATAAAAAAAAGTATCACAGAAGAATGGCATCAGTCCAAAACAGAGGGGCGCTCAAAATGGCGAGCTCCTGTTGCACGGTATCTGTACCAGCGATAATTTTGATCGCAAGTCTTCTGCCGATTGACCATTTGGTCCAGGACAAAAACCTGTCATTTGAAAGATCAGCAGAAATAACCAAACAAATAGCTAAAGAGGAAGCCCGAGCTCTTTTGATAGAAAGAGAAAAGTGGCAACAACGGTGGAATAGCAACCACTCAGGTAGATGGACGGCTAGGCTAATAAAACAGCTAGACCCATGGCTAAATCTAAATTACGGAGAAATTACTTATTACGTTACTCAATTTCTGTCAGGACATGGGTACTTTCGTTTCTAATTGTACAAGAGGAAGATAGTAAGCAGCGAAAAGTGTGGCTACTGCGAAGCCTAAATCGATGACGCGAACCTCACGTTCTTTGCGTGCAAGCGCTGGCCCAAATTTAAGCACAGGCTAGAAAGCGAGATTGCAGAGATAACGCTGGAAAATGTTTGATTAAATCATCCGAACCGAAAGCTGCTGAAGGCCGTCTGAAGCACGATGCGGCACGATAGTTCCACTGATGAGGACGATGCATGCAGTTAAAGGGATGATGGATTGCTCAACGATGGTAAATAATGCCCCAACAAGATGTTCGAAGGCCGACGAGCCCATAACACGACATTCACGTCTTGCTCAGGACGATACGTAACATCAATCAGGATGTCGAAGGCTGACGAGTTTGATATGCGGTATAATCGCAATTCTAAGGACGATGCGTACATCAAGACTGGTAAAAGCACCCGATGAATAGAGAAAACCAGAAGAAGCCTTAAAAGACAAGAAAACGTCATCCCCCTGAAGTAATGCGAACGCGGTTCCGGGGAGGAATCATGCCAAGGAGAAAAGGTGCTGTTTTTAGTAGGTCTCTTGGTGGCATTATTATAATGACAGAAGTTAATTTTGTATCATGTATACTGAATATGAAATATGTCTGGTCATTATAGTGATGCGACTAAGATCCTACATTACCGAGAAGTGCGAAACATTCTCGGTGTGCTTTTGAAAATTTCTTACCGTGCCCTTGTGATATAAAAAAAAAGAAATAAAAAATTGTAAATAGTTAAGTTTTTACAAATTCTTTTATTTCAATTAGAAACAGAAATCTAATATTTTTTGGCAAAGATATAATGTACTTCAATATGTAAATTGATTGTAAGATAACGTTCTTACAATACTACTTAGACTTTGGATATTTATTCTAAAAATGATAAGATTACTTTTAAAAGGAATCTGTATTATTATCACAGATGGTACCTATCAATCAGTAGAAATATCTTTTCATCCACACTGTCAGAGATTTGGGTTGTAAGTTTAAGTAAAATGTATGAAAGTTACAATACCATGGTATTGAAATTTAAGAATCTTTCATTAAAGTTTAAAAATCGAATATTGAAATGTCAATGCAGGTATTGAAACTTCAGTACCGAATATTAAATCTTACTAATACACGAGAGACTTATAAGATCGTGCAGCTCGAGCCTCTGTACGAACTAACATACAGTCAACGCAGCTTTAAAGCAGGTATACGAGGTGGCGGCGTATCTGCATATTCCGGTTGCCCGCGCTTAAGGAAAAGACGATTTGAAGGTGCGCTGAAAAAAGATCAGCCCACGGAGGCGCTGATATCCCAACTGTGAGTGGCACGCCGAAAACGAAGTAACAAAGACCGGTCTTACAAGTTGCTGGTGTATTTTTTATTAACATCTTAATAAAAGTATTGAAATTTAAATTAAAGTATTGAAATCTCATTAAAAGTATTTAAACTTGTGTATAGAATGTTAAACCATAATAAAATGTTTTATTGAAATTTCAGTGCATGAATTGTATGAAATTTAGTAAACATATAGAAGTGTTAAAAGAAATAAAAATCTTTTAATATTTCTTGTCCTCAATGTTATAAAAGCCTAAATTGCATTACAAACTGTTATGCAAAATAATGGAGTTTTGAATTCGTAGAAAATGTTTCGAAAAATAATAAGTTCTTTATTCCCCTTGAGAAATTAGCTAAATGAAGTTAGCCTTATTCTCAACTGTAACGAAAAGATAGTTTATTCTTCGTAGAACTTACTGATATGTATATAACAGCCATCATCTAAAATTGACACTTGCTCAAAAAAGAACAGCGGTAAATCACATACTTATGGCAACGTCTCAAGACCGTCAAATGGGTGGTCACAGGGAACGATGAAACCACAACGAAAATCCGGCGAAACCCTTGTATGTCTTAAGGACACGAAACAATCAAAGGATTAAAGCTCTCTGCATCCATGTGGTAAGTCCCTTGGCATATTATTGGCACGCGGGTACGGCTTTAAGGTTACGAAACAGTGAGAGCTTCGACCTCCGAGAGTACTGATAACCTGAACAATTACTTTAACCGAATATTTTGGATACAATTGGAGCCGAGAAATCGCTGATGAATATAGTTCGTTTCTCGAAGTCTTTGAGGACGATGTCAGGCCTCGAGAGTTCCACGGAGACGGTTTTTTCGAAAATTTTTAGATCCAGATGGTATTAAAGCACGCTCAGGGCCGCATTATGTATATATGCACATACGTAATTCCCGCGTGTATAGGACACCAAAATAGTATATATTCTAGGTAGTCAGTGTGTGCATGAGACGCGCTGCACCTATAACTTGGAACTTTTTAACATAAAATGCGGTAACGGTATACTCAGTTGTAAATGGCACCGCCCTGGCACGCAAAAACGAAACTCTCTGTACTTAAATTAAGCCTTGATGATCCATCAAAAGCCAAAGTTTGCTCTTTTGACAAAAACTATTCTTGTATATTTCTGGCAAATTTTCCGTGTCTTTTCTTTTCAAAGAGCTCTTAGCGGAATTTTTACACCTCTGCTTTCTTTACGTCGGCTTTAGGAAGTAAAGCATCTAGATGGAGTAGTGAACCTTTCTGATTTCTCATTTTCAAATTCAGGCCAAGGGTTTCGGCCGCCTGTTCCGCTTCATTATAAAGGAACGCTTCTTTGTCATTTATCTTATGGTTGCTAATCATTTTTAGGAGAGCTTCTCTGTCATTTGCAACGATGCGAGCTGTACATAAAAAATTAGGTTATGAAGACAAAGGAGATTTAGAAGTCTACGTCCGCCTTGACTGTGGGAGATGCATAATCATGGAACAGATAAGTTGATAGATTGTTCAAGGTGGTTTGCCAACTGTTAAAACCTTTCTGATGACGGGGGTAGGGTACGTATCACTTAGGGGTAGTTTTTTGGTAACGTATTATATATTATCGACGAGCAGAAAAAGAGCAAAAAAATAGCAACTGACTTTGTTTTCTAACTTGTAATATTTTTTATGAATTTTTTATTCCATATATATGTTCTGCTGCATACGTTCATGTAGAAGGGCAGCTTTTAAAGAAAATGATGATGAGGGAGAAATTTTAAAGTATAATGTAATTAATTTAGATCTTTAAAGCATGTGCAAATTTTTTTAAGGTGACTTTTCAACTCTTTAAACGTTTTTAATCACAAGGGGAGGGTATGTATGACTAATGGGTAGTTTTTGGGTAATGCCTCATATATTATTAAAGAGAAAAAATAGAGCAAAATAACTTCAACTCACAATGTTTTCTAAGTTTCTTTATTTTTAATGCTTCTTCCATACATATATATGATCCGCTGTATACTTTTACGTGTAAGGAGAGTTTTTCGGAGAAATTATGTAGAGGGGGAATTTTTCAATTGTTATATAATTATTTTGGAATTCTGAATCACTTTCGCATTGTTCATGGTGGTTTTCCAAATTTTAAAACGTTTTTGATCATGGGGGTAGTTGGGTAAGACTTAGGGGTAGTTTTTTGGGAAAAGTAATATATATGATCATAGAGCAAAAAAAAAACAAAAAAATCTCGGCTTATAGTTTATCTCATTATAATAATTTTGAGTGAGTTTTTGTAGGTGGCGACGGTGAATGGACGAACCTTGTGCAAATGCGTTCGAAGGTGACAACAACATCCTTGTTGAGTGACAGGTTCAGGGTGTCGGACAGAGCCACCGCTGCAATTGCTACCGGTGTTTCACACAATTTGGGACTGATATCTGATGTAAACATGGCCACAGAAGAAGACCAACAGATGAAAGAAGTCAACGCAATTCATTTCGACGAAAGAAAAGATAATACTATAACTCAAGAAAATATTGCAACTGAAATGTACCGCAGAGTGTACCCAGGTGGTAAATACATTAGCCATGTCATACCAAAGAAAGGTACCGCAAATGAAATTGCTGACAGTACTTACGAACACTTGGAATGGTTGATCTGCTTGCTACATTTTAACGAGTTACCTTATCGGCATTTGCTTGATCTCTTGGATGAAACGGCAACAGGACCAGCTTCATTTAGCGGTCCAATTGAAAAACAACTCCCTGGATGTGAGAAACTCCGTCTTGTAGATTTTGAGCCGATACAATCAGAAGAAGTCATTGATAGCACTAAAAACGATCTGAGTAAATATTAGCAGCATATCCTAGATATTGTAAGAGCGGTTAACACAGGAATCTGTAATCCAGAATTGGCTGCTAAGGATCCTGGACGCTTCAGCCACTTTCGTTGGCTAACCTGTGCTAACCGGGTTTTAAGATTGTATATCTCCCAAACTAGTCCAACAATTGAGTTACAGACTCTTGAAAATTACACAGTGAAGACATATGCAGCCGTTTGGTTTGATATAAAGAAAAACTACATTGTGAAAGATGGACCGAAGCATATTTTGAAGGTAGTTAAAACAAACAGGCATCTACCGGACAGTATCAAGCAAATCATTGATCCAGTAATTCAAAGGAGCGCATTCTTCGGTCACCTGGAAAATATGATGTTGGCTATGATAATGGATGAGAGACCACACATTAGACAACTTGGCTACAGGAGCGTCCTTAAATCCAGAAATGAGCCATCAGCTGAAGAATATGTAAGAGATTTAAAAATACCTTCAATAAATTTTAGTGCAAACGACTATACCGAACTTACTGATTGGTCAATATGTAAGTTAACACCGCCTCCACTAATGTCCAAGATGAAAACTGAAGATATTGCTTCTTTATTGAAAGACAAAGCATAGTACAAAGTAAATAGTTACTTTATTACTATATTACTATATTACTATATTACTATATTGTAAATACAATTTAACCTAGTTGGTTGGTTGGGTAGGGTTGAGGAGGGACTCGCCTTGCAGCCACGTCCTCGCCGTGAGTCTTGGGTCATTTCAGCACAGATTAAATGTTGCCATGAGCTGAGAGCTGCAATATGATGTGCTTGACTAATAAATTTGTTTGTAAATCGCTTGTTAGAGTCTTATTACAAACCCAAACGTGTTAAATAAACTCTCATCAGATATGGAATATGGCATTTTTACGGCACTGTACAACTTATTTATACCATAATTTAGAGCTTTTGCGCGAATAGAGTTAAGGAATAAGGATACAACTTTTATGGGTTTTGACAAATGTTTAAAAATCGTCGAAAATCATGAAATATCGTTTTGTTGCGATACAACCCGCAACTTTAGGCCTTTTGCGCGAATTCAGTTAAACAGTAATGGGTCCAATTATTCTTTGTATATAATAAGGACATTCTAATAACACTTTTTTTATTATTAAAACAAGAAAGGTTTTTTTTTAAATTTTTGCACGTTTTTAAAAATTACCGGTATTATGACGTTTTTGGTAACTATTAGAATTGCTATTAGAATTGTATTACAGAAAAACGCGTTTCTCGAATCCACCCTAACATTCAGTCCTGAATGGAGCTTACAGGGACGCCCAGGTCTCTACAGTTTCAATATGTCTAATAACTTTTTATGTCCACAAGCTCAGGATCCGTTGGAACTCCAATAAACTGTCCTTCCTTCAAGTGAATTTTTGCACTCTTGTACAAGCAAAAGTAAACATTAATCTCTTCTGTGTACTTCCAGCTGTTATTTAAGGTCCTCTAATGTTTGATTTTATCAGAATCATAGATCTTTAGTTCGTCCATATAAAATACATGAGTGTCCATATGCTCGCGATGATTAGTGTCGCCACAGGAGTATTCAGAAGAATTTCGCAGTGTGAGAGATAGTGGCAGAAGTGTGGTACAAAATAGCAGAAGGCTGATGATGTGGCCCTGAAAGAGGCCACTCTAGGTTGAGGTTGTTGGTTGCCAAAAGAAACTTTCCAGATGAGATAGTATTTCTAGTTTTCCAAAGGGGCATCAATCTCTCTATACATCTCACTATGTGTGGATGAACCTACAAGCTTTCCAACAAACAGACTTGTCATCTACAAGTCTATGAGAGGTTAAATCAAAAGCTTTCCGTTAGTTAATCGCGGCCACTGACAGGACAGGCTGATGGGAAACCGCTTATTTGTAGGAGCACTTCTCAATTAGCAGGTTTTCTCAAGATCCTGTTACACCTACAAAGATCGTATAAAGTGTATTCCAACAAGTTATTGGCCTGTAACTCTCTGGGTTGGACAAATTGCCTTTTTCGTTAGAATTATAGGGTGTCCTATCATCAGCCACCGCGGAATGGGCATTTCCGACTTTAAATATGAGGTGAATATGTGGACCAGGCGTTGCTGTCTAAAACTACACTCTTTTTACCTGAAGTTCTTGATACTATCTGACTCTGTAGATGAAAAGATCTTCGTGCCCCTAAGTGCTTTTTTACCTCCTCAGCAGTGATTGATGGACCACTATCCAAAATGTCTCTACTTCGTCGGGCTTGAGTAGTTTTTTGACAAAAGCAGGGGAAACGGTGAACAGGTGCGATGGGTCAGCAAGGAACTGTTGATTCTTAATGATCCATCTCTCCCTCTTCTGTTCTCCTCTTTGCGTCAGATAAAACTTGTATTTTTTCAACAATATGCTGCTTGATTGCCAACACCTTTGACTAGTTCATTGTGTGATTGAAGGTCCTTAGTTCTTGGGCGAACTTTCGAACTCTTTCCGTTAACCTTCTATCAGATGTCTTGTACATGCAATCTTTATCAGTCAATGCAAGCTTTTTTAGTTTTTTGATCCATCTTATGTTTTAGCCTCAGATTTAGATCAGTCAACGCTCTCGCAGCACCATAAATTAAATAATTGATGATCCAGAGGTCCAACTCTTCTGAAATATCCTAACGAGGGGAGGCAGTCATTTTAGCTTGACCTTCGGGCTTAGAAGGAACCTGCATATATATTGTTGTGCCATAGGTAGGATTCAGTCCATGTTTCGAGACCTCTTGAATCCGAAAAAAACCGGTTTTACGATGGTGTCTCATAGTCGTTGTCGCCGCCGGTGAAATAGTTTTCGTCGCCTGTATATCAGATAACTTTTGAAAGACTAGTCAGATTGAGTTGTGCTTTAGTACAAAATTTCAGAGGCTAATGAGAAAGATCAGTTTATTTGACCAGCTATTTCGGATAGATACCCAAAAAGTTAGAATATTATCAACATTTTTGAGATAATTTTTTTCATAGCATTTCAAAAATAAAAAAAACGAAAATGAACTTCATAACCTTATCAACCAAAAAACGCATGATATAAAAAGACGTCAAAAAAAGAAAACCATTGCTTTTTGAAAGCCCTACAAGATTGTCATAAGAACTTTTGGAATTTTCCTGAAAAGACGAAAATTCAAATTCTGATAGAACAAAAAATAATGAAGAATCCTAAATTCCATTTGGCAGTCAAAGTATGCTAGATACGAATAAAGATGAATCAACGAAAATTGTGCACCGAAAAAAGATCTAAAATTTTTCTATTCATTTTTTGTATAGGACGAACGAAAAAAGTGCTATAAAATTGTTACTAATCATTTTTGATTGGATACGTAGTCTCATTTTTATCTTAGGAAATAACATTAAAAAAAAAATTAAATTTGTATAAAAAGAACACAAGGTACGAAAAAAATTATTAGAAAAAAGCTGCTCAGCCAAAAAAGATCTACAAATTTATTATTATTAATTTCTACATGTGACAAATATAACAAAATATACCAAAAAACTGATAAAAATTTGTAGCAAACACTTGTTCCGGATAGATGACGCAAGATCCAATAACGTTATAATTAAAAAATTTTGTTGCCTAAATTCGATTATAAAAATTTACTTAGAACCACTTGACCCTTAAATGCAAATATTTTTTTTAAGTCGTAAAAAATAACTTTGGAAATAAACAAATTAAATTGGTCGGAAAACGACACAAGTTACAATAAAGTATGTAAATACAAAATTGTTTGTTTTATGTAATATGATGCACGCTTTTTTATTTATAAAAACAAGATAATGAAAATACTTATTTTTCAATACAAATTCATATTATGAATTGTACATTTTTTTGGCATGTCTGAATGAGCAGCCTCAGACCGAATAAGTCTGCAACAAGATGCTCAAAGCAAATAAGTTGATTGGTCTTACTATTACATAAACGGCCACTTTAAATTTCTATGAATCATTTGGTTTTACTTTGCTGTTGAGGAAGTCTCGTGAAAAAGCATGAAATAGAGCAATATCTTAAAATTCGAATGATTGCTATTGCTCTCCCACTGGTTAAGTTTACTGTTACCTTTTCTTTAATTGGGATGATCTTCTGTCATAAATTCAATTGCTCACAGAGTTTACGCAATTTGCAACAAGGTTTGTCACGTCAAACATAAATGCTTCGAAATACTAATTTAAGATTTCCACTAGAATTATATGTTACGCGAATCCACAACTAATATGACGCTTAGATGAAGTGACAAAAATAAAGTTTTATTTTTTTAATGTACGGCACCGTAAATCACGTTAAAGTTATGCACTTATTATTTACTAGGTGTGTTATAAATAATAGAGTATCATATTTGAAAAATAAATATGTGCATGGTAAACAGTTATATTATAATAGTGCTATTGTTTAAATTCATTCTTCATAGAGAATTATGAAACGAGTTATGCTACTATTATTTACGATTTACAAATTCTAAGATTGTTTTAAAATTCGTTATACTTTTTTTTTAACCTAACTATGCAAATTTATTAGTTATTTAATGTTTAAAATTTTACTTCTGAAATTATTTTTTAGATAATATTTTCTTGAAAAAATTAATATAAATGTTTACAAATTGTGAATTTGAAAATAAATGTATGACCCTTTTACAAGAAATAAACTTTAGTTAAATAGTTTAATTCAAGATTTTGTGATACTTAAGGTATGGCTTTATATCTTTTATTTATTAATCAAACATAGCTCATTGCATTCTAAAATTCGCTAACAATATTAACCGCAAACTTTCGCAAACGTGCTCTCGCAAAAATGAATATATATTAATATTAAGTTGACCTATGTCACATTCTGTAAACAAATTTTCTTCACGTCTGCTTTATTTAAATCAGAACATAACGCGAAATTTACATGCCTAGCTACGAAATCGATTTTTTGGCTTTAACCTGGGAATAGACACACACGCCGGAAATATTACAACTTATATTTATGATCTTAGAGCGTTTCCTGGTCTCAGAATCACACGTTAAAGTTAAAAAATATGTACTTTTTATGAAATAGTTCAATTCTACGTGTAATAAACCTTTTTTATTAGAACTGTTAGACGTTTGTGTGATTTGAATGAATTTTAAGGCAGGTGCACAGCCTAATTGACTCAGTACAATTTTATCCCATTTTAATAAAAAAATCCCGTTACGTGTGGAATTAAACGTACTTGCAAAATATTATCTGCAAGCAATTATCTAATTTCCAAAAAAGCAATTAAACTTTTTAGAGGTGAAGAAGTCTGGAAAAAGGAGAAATTTCGGCAATTTGTCGATTTTAGCTTAATGAGTCTTCAACGTGATAAAGTGAAGAAACTATGGTTAAAAGGTCGGCTTGTTTAATTTTAAATTAGAAAAAAATGTAAATTGAATACAAAGTTGGTCCGTATTGAAACATTATATACATGCACGAACCAAAAAAGGTTTTTTTTCAGCATACAATAAAATTTGGGGTTGTAGAAGAAATTTTGCATATGACACTTTTTTTAGTTCCACAGGACCTACAATGTCTTCAACTTCTCGTGAAAAGTATATTGCGTTTTTTTATAAGAGTAATTATATGTGAAAAGCGACGCCCCAACTTAAAATTTGCATATTGACGTATTTACATAAATCGTAACCGTGCGGAACTCGTTGAACTGAACTCTCAAGATATTTTTTACCGTCTGTTCTTGAGAGGTAACAAGTTTGCATTTGTAAGAAGGGTTGATACTTTTCGCGGCGCATGGCACAGGCGTGGCTGATCATAAATTACGTATCCAACTTTATGGTCATTAGCTACGTTTTACCATCCAGAGATTCATATAACTTCACTAATAACAAATATGATATAATTTATTCACTGAAAAAGGATAATTAATAATTTAGGAATCGAAAATGCCTTCAAAATTGTTAGCAGCAGTTTTGTAATTATAACACGCTATCAATCTGCTGATGTTGCTGATATATGACAAGCTAGATGTTAGGGGTAAACTAAATAAGATTGATTCAGAATGCTTTCATTAATTTTATGTAAATCTTACTAACAATCAGTAATCTTTGATATAAGTTTGTATAGTTTGAAAATTAGTTGATAGAATGTTTTATTGTTGAAGAAAATAGTCATAATGCAGTACAGCAGACAATTATTAACTGATTTCGATCTTTTTTTATGGAAAGTCTTAAAATTAAAGATAACATGAATGCGGTGCTTACGAGCAGAAAAACAACGTTTTAGGCGTAACAATACCTTTATCTTTCGCAGGAGTAATAGTCAAAATAAGAAATATTTTCAAATTGTGAGTCTGAGCGTGACCGTATAACCCTCTCCATATGGCGAGGAGTGCAGCTAGGCTATTGGCCGATACTTCTGACTCACTGATGCAGTTAGTGCCCGTGAGTATTAGATTTTTCTCTTTAATCGCGGGCCAGTGAGAAAGGTTATGAAAAGCTGTCGAATCATCCCTTCCGCACCGATGACGGAGGGGAATTTCTCTGAGTATTATCTTATGTCTGTGATATCCGACGTTTTAGTATTTTCTTCGTTCTTAGGTCCATTACAGTAGCCCCCCTACCACATATTTTTACATTTATACAAACCCATTCGATTGCACCCCAAATGCGCTCCATTGCACCACATAGTAAAAATTTTGCGCCACAAAACTGAAGGAGTTATCGCAAGTGTTAAGGTGGGGGGCTGTTGACACGATAACCCCCCACTTTCAAAAACATAACCTCTAAATACGTAATCCTAAAGAACTTTAAATGCGTTCCATCGCACCACCAATAACAAGCATTGCACCATTATGAGAACGGAGTTATCAGCGAAGCAAATTGGAGGGGCTGGTGCGATTTTTGTCAAAAATCAACATTTTCCAAATTTCTTTTTATGAAATTATTCAATTTTAAATAAGCTCTATAGCACCACCAGGGGGTTAGTGCAACGCTGGTATTAAAATCCCTATTATGCACTAATAATCACATTTAACTTGCAAAACATATTTCACTCCAAATGCGCTCCATTGCACCACCAGCAATTTTTGAAACGAATTAAAAATCAGAAATTTAATTAATTCTAAACACCTGAAGCAAGTGATAACTCATGATTATTTAAACCACTATATTTTAATATATCAAATCGCGAAAAAATAATAAGTTTCGTTTGCAAATGCGCTTTATTGCACCAGCAATTAAACATTTGTACTCCAACCAAACACCGGAAAATATATAATCTACTTAATATTTTTCAATAATCTTTGGCTAATTTCAAAGCACTTTAAATGCGCTCCATCGCACCACAATAAAATTCAAATGCACTCAACTGTAAGTACCGATAATCAGAGTGCAATGGGGTGGGGGGCGACACGCTTTATGTATCTCGCGTTCTAATTAATAGTTTTCAATATTCTTTGGCTTATTCTAAAGTTCTTCGAATACCCTCCATCGCTTCACCAAAAAATTTAATTGCGGGGTGTCTGGTGACGCGCTTCACGTATTCAATATTCACTAAATTCGATCCATAAAACAGTGGTCGCGCCAAAATTTCACAAAGTGCACTATTCTTTAGAAAAGGATATGTTTGCCATTTTTTAAATTATGAATTCTGCCCATGACTAAATTCTTAAATATGTGTCAAAAGATATAACTGCCTTGGTGGGCGTTAGACTTCAATTATATTTTAGAAAGTTATCTCAGTTTTAGGTTATACTTGAAAATTGTAAGTGTTCGAATTACTTGCTTATTTATTCAAATATAAGTAAGTTTATGCAAAATATATTTTATTATAAATGTTAAAAGAGTTTAACTCTCGACCTACGTAAATAACCCGCAGCAGATTTTAGCAAAAATGTGATGCTTCAAAATATTGAACGTAGGTTTATAAATTTATAAATTGAGGTTATAAATGCTATTTAAAAATACTTTCATTCACTGAAAATTTAGCGTTCAAGAGTCACTATAAAAAGTTTTAATTAAAAAAATGTATTTTTGTATAGGTAATAAGTGTCTAATGATAGTATGGCTTTGTAATAGTACAAGCACTCTGAACACTTTTTTTTATTTATTAACTAAGAATTATAATTGACTCCGCACCTCAATATAAAACATTTTTAGTTTAAAACTTAACTTTACCTTAAAACACTTCAACTTTTATTGAGAAAAGTAATTATTTGCAACTTAAGTTCAAATGGTACTTTGGTTATCGCTTACCTATATCCTCTTTTACATATATAAAATCAGTCTTAAAATTTTATTGATCCACGGGCGATAACTTTACAAAGGTTCGAGAAAAAAAATACTTGGGTTGGTATATTAAGTCCTAAAGCATATTTTATTATCAGTGCTTATGTTATTCAAAGAACACTGTAAGGAAACAGTGCGACGAACGAGTACAAAATATACCACTTACCTTGCGCAACTTGACGTTTTCATTTCTTCCTTACAGCCTTAGCACAAATAAATCTTCTTGGGATTGCTAACAAGATGCTTGAGTCTCTACTCGCATGCAGATATGAATTTCTTCCACTTTCATTTGTCATACTATAAAATAAAGGCATGTCAAACAATTTACCTTACCAAGTGCTATATTAAAAGTTTTTTTAATGAACTAAGGGCAAGAACTGTAGGTATTGGGGTGCTCAAAATTATTTATTTTCTTAGGTACGTAACTAAGGTAATATAAATTTTAGTTATTGAAATGGAATACACTTTTAGGGATCGAATTCAGAGTCCTTTGAAATGAGCTAAACAGGATGAAAAAATATTAATCAGGATTCGAAATACGTAAAGCGTGTCACCCCCCCCCCCCTTACCTGATTGCACTCTCTCGTTATCAGTACTTGCAGTTGAGTGCAAATGAATTTTTTGGTGCAGCGATGGAGCACATTTGAAGTGCTTCGGAGTAAACCAAAGAATATTGAAAAATATTAATTAGGACTCGAGATACGTCAAGTGCGTACCCCCCCCCTAATTTCACGCTCTCGTTATCAGTACTTGCAGCTGAGTGCAATTAAATTTTTTGGTGGAGCGATGGAGCGCATTTGAAGTGCTTCGGAATAAACCAAAGAATATTGAAAAATATTAATTATAACGCGAGATACGTGAAGTGTGTGACCCCTCCCCCCTCCACCTCATTTCACGCTCTCGTTATCAGTACTTGCAGTTGAGCGCAATTAAATTTTTAGGTGGATCGATGGAGTGCATTTGAAGTGCTTCGGAATAAGCCAAAGAGTATTGAAAAATATTGATTAGAACGCGAGATACGTGAAGCGTGTCACCCCTCCCCCCTCCCACCTTTTTGCACTCTCTCATTATCAGTACTTGCAGTTGAGCGCAATTCAATTTTTTGGTTGAGCGGTAGCGCTTTTGAAGTGCTTCGGAATAAACCAAGGAATATTGAATAATATTAATTAGAACGCGAGATACGTGAAGCGTATGACCAGCTCCCTCTCCACCTTATTGCACTCTCTTATTATCAGTACTTGCAGTTGAGCGCAATTGAATTTTTTGGTGGAGCGATGCAGCGCA
>JAAAKG020102992.1:0-15799 GCA_010014905.2 Druon quercuslanigerum | reverse complement strand
TGGTTGTGAGGGAGGGGGGTGGGGGTGGGGGTTGGGGGGGGGGGTTGTGGTCCTGAAAATTATATTTTTAGTTATCAATTTTATCATTTGGTTGCAAATTTAACAATTTTCTTAAAAAGGCATTCTTCTTAATTACAAGTTAATTTTGTTAGACTTTTACTTTTTTTACTTTTTTTTTGGTTGAAAATTCGACTATTTAGAAGAAAAATTAACTTATTATTTGCAATTCTTATTATGGTTTCGGAAAATGAACTAGAATCTTTTTGGACAAAAATTTAAATGTTTTTTTAAAGGTTTTTCTATTTAACTCATCTGCTTTAGCAGATATTATACCTTTCTTGGATGAAAATTCAACAGTTTTGTGGACAAGTCGTATTTTTTTATTGAAATTTTTTCTGTTTTTTTTGAAAATTTAAATATTTCATAGAATATTTACTTTTTGTTTAAATTTAATATCTGGGCGTTAAAAAGTGTATTGAAATATTTTCGGATAAAAATTCAACTAAAAAATAAATAAAATTGTAAACTAATAATCCACCTGTTCTAAGAAAAAATTTATCTTCCTTGGATTAAAATGCAACTGTTTGTTTTAAAATTAAACTATTTTGTTAAAAAGTCATAGTTTTTGGTTGAAAATTCTACTGCTTTATTACAAATTTAACTATTTCGTAGAAAACTTACTTTTTGCTAAAAATGTATATTTTGGTTTTGAAAAAATGTTATTGGATACAAAATGCAACTATTCGGTAGAGCATTAAACTATTTTGTTAAAAATTCATCCTTATTCGTTGGAAAAATTCGTCTTTTTGGATTGAAAATTCAATTTTTTTCGCATAAACTTATTTTTTGTAAAAAAAATTCACGTTTTGGTCTTTAAAAGTCAACTATAATCTTTTTTCGATAAAAATTCAACTATTTTAAAAATTAAAAAAAAAAAATTAAATTTATCTGGTTTAAGAGAAATTTAATCTTTTTTGGATAATAATGAAACTATTGGGCAGAGAATTCAAGATTTTCGTTAAAATCATCCTTTTTGGTTAAAAATTCGTCTTTTTTGATTAAAAATTTAATTTTTTTCGTAAAAACTGATTCTTTGTTTAAAAATTTATATTTGGATCGTGATTAGTCAAATGAAATCTTTCTTTAACAGAAAGTTCTACTATTTTTTCGAAAATTTATCTTACTGTTATAAAAATTCATATGTTTCTGTAGACATTTCATTTTTTTAAATAAAAATTCATCTTTTTGGTTAAAAATTATTATTATTATTTGCTTAAGGATTCAACTGTTATAAAATGTTTAGTTTCAGTTGAAAATTTACCTCTTTAGTTAAAATTTGAATTATTTTGTTGAAAATTATTATTTTTAAATTGAAAATTCAACTAATTGGGTAAGAGTTAAACTAAATGTTTAAAAATATAATTTGTTTATTGAAGGCTTATGTCTTTGTTGAAAATTTTTTAGTGGAAAATCCTTTATTTGTTTTAAAAATATTTTTTTCACTTATAATGTAAATTTAAATTTAAATTTGTATTTTGCCTTGAAGGTTCAACAATGTAGATAAACTTTTATTTCTTTCTTGAGTGACAAATCTTTATATTTTGAAAATTCGTCTTTGGTTTAGAATCCTTTTTTTTTGTATGAATTTCATCTTTTTTGATTGGTTATAAAGTATGATAATTTTTAGTTTGAAAATTTAACTATTATGTTCAAAATTTTATTATTTTGTTGAAAATTCGAGTATTTTGTTAAAAAGTAATCTTTTATAGTAGAGAAGACATTTTTTTGTTTAAAATATATTTTGTCACATTGTTCGTTGCGAATTCATCTTTTTTTTTTAGTTAAAAATTCAATAACTTGGTTGATAGTTAAACTCTTTTGTTAAAAATTAATTTTTTGGTTGAAGATTCAGAATTTTAACTGAAAATTTATCTCTGGTTGAAAATAAAACTGCTTTTGAAGTAAACTACTTTGCTGAAAATCAATTGTTTTAACAACAAATTTAACTTCCAGTAGAAAATTGAACTATTTTGCTAAAAATCCGTTTTTTTTTTGGTTTTATTAAAAATTAGATTTTTAACATAAAATTTACTCATTCTATTTTCATTCTTTTTTAGAAAATTAATCTTATTCGTTAAAAATTCGTCTTTTTCTTTGGTATAAAATTTTAATATTCTAGTTAAAGCTTTATTATTTTAGTGGAAAGTATATAAGTTTTGTTGATAATTAATTTCTTCAACTGAAAATTTAAACATTCATTTTTGGTTGAAAAGTGATCTTTGCTTGTTCAAAAATTCAACCATTTGGATAAACATTAGTATGTTTTAATTGAAAATTCAACTATTTACTTAAAAATCCACATATTTGGTTAAAAATCGTTTCTTTTTTGTTTTAAAATTATTATTTATTTGAATTGAAAATGTAACTATTATTCCGGTTAAATATTCCATAATTTTAGTTAAAAATTCATCTCTCCCTACAGAAAAATATTTCATAGTTAAAAATTTCATTCATATTGAAATTTCGTCTTTTTGGTTGAATTAAACTGTTTTTTTTTATTAAAAATTCAAATATTTTTTGGATTGAAATATCAACTAATACATTTTTTGTTCAGAATTCATATATTGTTTTAATTAAAATGTTATTACTTGGCTAAGAGTTAAGCAATTTAGTTAAAAACTAATTTTTGTTGTTACAGAAATTTTAATTAAAAATTCATCTATTTGGTTGAAAACTAAGCTGATATGTTGAAAATTCGTTTTTTCCTTGCCTGAAAGTTAACTTTTTTTACTGTTTTTACTCTTTTTTTTTTTTGAAAATTATTTTTTTTAAACTTCAAATGTAAATATTCAAGTTGAATATTCCATCAAATTCGCTAGAAATTCATCTCTGTAACTTAAAATTATTTTTTTTGCTCTGTTACAAATTCATCTTTTTGGTTTAAAATTCTACCATTTCAGTTGAAGATTAATTATTTTAGTTGAAAATTCGTCACTTTGTTGAAAATGTAAATATTCAAAAAATAGAACTTCCATTTTTGGTTGAAAATTGATATTTTTTAGTTCAAAATTCCACTATTCGGTTGAAAATGTATCTTTTTGGTTTAAAATTCAACTTTTACATTTAAAGATTCATAATTTTTATTTAAAAATTCATCTTTTTGGTTTAAAATTCAACTAGATGATCTATCATTTTAGTTAAAAATTTACAGCTTGGTTACAAATTATTTTTTTAAAACTAAAAATGTACGTATTCTATTTTTAGTTGAAAATATTTGGATTTGAAATCCTACTATTTGGTTGAAAATTTATCTTTTTTAGTTCAAAATTCGACTATTTTGCGTATAAGTAATGTATTTGGTTAAAAATCGTCTTTTTCATAGAAAATTATTCTTATTGTTTGAAAATTCATCTTTGTAGTTGAAAATTTAATTATTTCAATCAAATGTTCATAATTTTATTTGTAAATTTATCTTTTGGGTTGAAAATCTAACTAATACTGTCTAATATTCCATAATTTTAGTTGACAATTCATCTTCTTGGTTTAAAATTCAACTATTTCCGTTAAATATTCATCATTATTATACTTGAAAATAATGAAAATTCTACAGTTTTTGTGAAAATTTAACTGTTTTTGACTATTGTTTTTTTTGTTGAAAATTAATTTTTTTTTAAATAAAAATTTAATTATTTCCTTTTTGGTAATAAATTAATCTTTTTTAGTTTAAAAGACAATTATTTCATTAAAAATTCATTTATTTATTTAAACAATCGTCTTTTTGGTAGGAAATTAATCTTCTTGTTTGAAGATTCGTCTTTTTTCGTTGAAAATAAAAATACTTTGCTGGAAGTTAAACTTTTTTGTTAAAATATAATTTTGGTTTGTTGAAAATTTGTTTTTTTTTTTTTTTTTGTGGTGGAGAATTCATATTTTTAACTAAAAATTTAACTGTTCCATTTTTGGCTGAAAACTGATTTTTTTTAGTTTAAAATTAAACTATTTTATTTAAAATTGATGTTTTTTAATTCAAAATTCAACCATTTTGTGTAAGTTACGTGTCTTTTTAAAAAATCGTCTTTTTTATAGAAAATTAATCTTCTTTTTGGACAATTCATCTTAATGGTTTAAAATTTAACTATTACAGTTGAAGAATCATTATTTCGATTGAAAATTCAACTATTTTGTATAAAATTGTTTTTAAAAAATTAATTTTATTAACTGAAAATTTAACTATTGCATTTATGGTTTAAAATGGATTTTTTTTAGTTTTAAATTCAACCATTTTGTTGGAAAATCGTTTTTTTTTGGTATAAAATTAATCTTCTTGTTTAAAAGTTTATCTTTTGCAGTTGAAGATTTACTTGCATTTAAGATTTATTTGCAGTTGAAAGTTTTTAAAATTATTTTTCCAACTGAAAACCTAATTTGTCAATTTCTGGCTGAAAACTAATCTTTTTTAGTTCAAAATTTAATTATTTCATTAAAAATTGATATTTTTTAGTTGAAGTTCATCTATTTGGTACGTTAGAGACAAATTTAAGAAAATAAGTCTTATGTTTTCAGTACTGCTTAATTATTTAATTAAATGAAACATATTAATTGAATCCTTGAAAACTGAATAAAAAAACTTTTATTATAAGCTCGCGAAACTGTATACATATTCCGAGTTTTATATTTTAAAAAAATGCAAAATATTTTTTATTGTTTCCATTCTGTTAAACACCATATTCTATTACACTACAAAATGGCCAAGCCTTGAAGAAAATATTTTTCTTTTTGTTTCTCAGAGGACTCGAATCATCAGTAAAACTTAAAAAAAAATTACGCAACCATGGACAATAATGGGTTAATGCAGGCGGAGACAATAGAAATACACGAGACAAGAAATTCGATGAATTTTATTCCGGAAAAGTCGGAAGAGATCGTCCCCACTCACGAGGAAAATGGCCATGTCACAATTGAAGCTTGCCAGCTTCCATCAATTGACGTTATTCTGGATTCTTCTCCACCGAATGACCAGGAAAATAATGCTGCGTCTATAATTTATGAAAATACAAAGCAGCAACAGTACGAGCCTGAAAATACGGAAAAAGTTGTAACTGAATGCGAGAATTCCGAGTTTCCCGTCGATCCGAGTCAAGCGCAATTGGAAAATGTGTCTGTCGAGGCGGAAGAAACCCAAGTTCTGGATGGACAAGAGGTGCCTCAAGTCGTGGAAATGCACGAGAATCAAGTGATGGACGTGGACGAAGGTCAAGTGATGGAAGTGGATGAAGGTCAAGTGATGATTGATGGCGCAGAGTCATTAAGTTTCGAAACCACCAATGAGCAAATGAGCGAACAAGAAAACGCTCATGTCGGACAGGCACAAGTTCTTCAAGAATGTGTCCTGGAGGGAGAAAACGGCGACCTGAATCCGGAAGAATATACCAGCGAAGAAGTCACGAATTCCAGTCAATTTGAGGCTGTCATTCAAGAGGAAGGTGTGAGGGAATACGTCTCTGAAGACTATCTTCAAAAGGATGATTCTTTGCCGCAAAATAGTGATGCGGCGCCCCTTGAAACTAACGAGTTTGCGCATCTAACAACCACGAGCGAAATCCACTTATCAAATCAGGAAATGATTCATGATGATCCACAAGTATCACAAGATCTACAGGAGCAGAGTTTTGCCGTGACTGCTGAAGAAGGCTATCACGAAATTGCCGTTGAGAATAATGAAGAGCCGGAAATAATTGAAGAAGAGGAAGAAGAAGCAGCAGCAACTCGACAGCCGATCACTTATAGTCAGCAGAATATCATAAATATCGCTGCGGCTTCAGCCAATATTGATATGCAGGATGATACGGACATTGAAATCGAGCAAGAGGAGGCTAAATTAATTGAAAGGGAGGTAAGATCATCCGTCGAGGGTGTAAATATCATATTGAATAGTGGAGAATCGGTGCAGGCGACAGTTTTGCAAAAAGAGCAGGAGGAAGGTACCAGTGAAGTTATTGAAGAGATCTATTTCATTCAGGATGTGAGCGGTGAAAATTTGGGGGAAGAGAAAGATGCGAATGAAGTTGAAACTGTTGTCATTTCTCAGCCGACGACGAATCTACAAACGGTGGCAGTTGCTGTCGAAGCTGATTTGAGTGTAATCTCGCAAAATTCCGGTATTTCGGAAAAGTCGCGAAATGTCATTCAGGATATTTTCGACGATTGGGGCGATGAGAATGTGGATGAGGACAATGAAGTTTCATTTCGCGATCAGGATTCCGTCGAGATTGAGCTGAACAATCTCTTGAATGAGAAGAAGAAGTCCCCGATTAAAGAAATGCAGCAGTCGACGAGCAAAGGCGTTCTAGTTAATAATATTGAGATTGTCAAGCCCGCAGAGAAATCCAGCCAAATTCAAGAGAGTGAATCGGCGAAAAAGACGGTGAGAAATTCGAGCAACGATATTCCAAGTTGTGTCCAGCCGTATCTTCGTGGTGACGATTCACCGAGTGGGGCAAATTCCAAACGAAAAATGCCCTCGCCAAGACTGGGCGTGAAAGTGCCGAGTCGTCTTTTGAAAAGTCAAATTGCCTCGCCTGCCGAAGTTTCCGAGGTTCTGAAAGAGCGGATTCGCGAGCAGCAGAAGGATTTTGAAAAGCCCCAAGTGGCCGACATTGTTTTTGTGAAAAAGCTGACGCAGAGATTTGCGAGTAAAATATGCCCGGGTGGGACAATGTCTGTCCCGGGATTGATACCGCTTTCGCGCTCGGAAAATTCGAAACAATCGAGTGAGAATACGGACAATCGTGAGTTGCTGGCGATTTTGGAAGGTGATGTCGATCCGGATTGGTCGAATTTGAAATCGCAGTCTGCGGACGACACGACGCCGGAAGCGGATGGTGATATTTCCCTGTCGGTGGAAATTCCTAAAGTTGCGAATAAAAGGGGCAGGAAAAAGTCGATTAACGTAGTTGCGGAGATTGAGAAAACGCCGAAACGCGACATGAAGAAGGAGCCAGCTAATAAAGCGAAAGATGGTGCAAAGTCGGAAAGTGTGAAAACGAAAAAAATCGTGGAAAACGAGTCGCCACGGAAGCCGTTGAAAGAGAAGGATTCGCAAAATACAACGCCCGTCACGACACCTCGTACGGAAATGCGAATTGATGAGACGAGGTCCGGTCGGAAACGGAAACCAACGGAAAAAGCCCTGGAACAGTATGCCTCCAAAAGGCAGAAAATATTTAAAGCGAAAACTCCAAACAAGAAAGACCTGCCGGAAAAGGGTGTTGATAAGACGACTCGTTCTTCACTCGAGAATCGTGAAGAGGCTAAAAGTTTGCCGGAAACACCAGAGCCATCAGGATTAAAAGAAGTTGGCGGCAAACAAATTACGGCTGATAAAGGTGCCACCAGTTTGAAGAAGGAGAAGATTGTGGAGAAAAAAAAGAGTCCCGCGAAAGAAACGGCATCATCCGCAACACCAAAAAAAGTGCCAGCCAAGAAATTGGTGACGCAGAAAGCCTTGTCGCTGAAGAAGGCCTCGATTAGTTTACAATCAAAATTGTCGTCACCGATTAGATCTGTTGGTCGGCCGCCCAAAGGTCTCACGGAATCGAGCACTAAAGCTCAGGGCAGACAGAAAAAAACAGAAACTCCGCCAAAGCCGAAGAGGAAGGGCATTAGCAAAGAAATTGACAGGTTGCTTCAGGACGAGGGCGTTGTCAATCTTCTCTACGATGTCGGTCAGCCGAGAACCAGAAGATTGATTCCCATCACTCAGACCCAGAAGAAGGTGATGGATATTGAGAAGGCGGAGCGCGATTTGGATCTGCGAAAGAAGCTCGTGAAGAGTGCGGTGCTCAGATTGCGTGGTTCGAATTCCGAGACGGACAAGGTCGCGTCCAGGTCGAAGCGAACGCCACTCATTGTTAATACGGAAGTGGAAACTTCGACGACAAATAAATCCTCCTCTTCAGGGATGACATCGCCCACGGAATTTATTTATCCGGCGAAAATTCGAAATGCGGCTGACGCCTCTGTGATTGTGAGAAGACACTCGTCCAGTTCGTTTTCAAGTGTTTCCGGTAGTCCGCGAGTGAGTATTGATGGGCCGATTGATGGTTTTCGCGGAGGTGGCGGTGGTGGCGGCGACGATGATCATCATGGATTAAGGTCGACGAAGCGGAAGCATTCGATTGATAAGGAAGCGAAACATCCCGACATGAAGCGAGTGAAGAGGGCACTTCAGAATTTGGATTCGACGACGGCGTCTAAATTGATGAAAGCGGAAAAGAGGCTGGCGGATATTCCGGAGGATAAGGTTGTGGCGAAGAGGCAGAGTAAAGGGGCGGCAGTGGTGGAGAGTAAGAAAATTGATAAGACGCCGAGGCATTCGGATGCGAGTGTTGGTGGCGGGAGTAGTGTTGATTCGGAAAAATCGGTCAAGGTCGCGACCAGGTCGAATGGTGCTGCGACGGTGGTGAAAAAAGTGACGGGTAAAAGTAAGAAAGCAGCGGGGGGTGGTGGTGGTGGCAAAGAGAAGAAGATGAAGAAGAAGAGCAGCAGCAGCATCAGCAGCAGCTCGTCGGCGCTGTCGAGTGGGAGCGCGAGTGTCGAGGAGGCGAGCAAGAGTCAGGATGAGTTGTCGGCTTGTTTGGCGGAAGCGGCGAATGCATTGTCGGCTGTTAGTGGTCTGCCGAGACGGGGAAGTAGTGGTGCTACGGCCACCGGTCGAAAAACTAAAGGTGAGTTATTTTCAATTGATAAATTGATATTTTTCGGCATTTCTTCTCTACTCTCTTTTTCTCTATTCTCATTTTTTACACTTTTTTAAAAAGAATTTGATCTTTTTAGGTGTAAACGTCAACTGTTTTCTAAAATATCCCAACTATTTTTGCTTGAAATTTATATTTTTATTTGAGAAGTAAGTCTGCAATTATATTTTTGGTTCAGGATTCTATTGTTTGGCGGTAAGATTCATTTATTTAATGTAAAAGTCGTTTTTTAAAATATTTTATACTGTCTTGTAGAAAGTTCTTCTTGTTGGCATGAACATTCAACTGTTTTGGTGCAAATTCGTCTTTTTGGGTTGAAAAATCTATCATTTTGGTATAAAAATCAACTATTTGGTACTAAATTAAACTGTTTTGTATCAAATTCGTTTTTTTTTGTTGCATTTCAACTTACTTCTCCTAAATAAAAATTCAACTACACAATTTTTTGTTAAAAATGTATCTTTTTAGCTTGGCTATATATTTTATTGAAAATTCGTATTTTTTGTACAAAATTCAACTATTTGGTTAAAAATGTATTTATTTCATTAAAAATGCATCGTTTTGACAGAAGATAAATCTTCTTAGTTGGAAATTGAACTATTTGGTAAAAAAATATATGGGTTCGATTTACAATTCATATTTTTTGGTTGAAAGTCAATTTTTTGGTTGAATATGCAAATTTATTGTTGCATTTTTTTTTTAGTTGAAAAAGAACTTTTTTGTTAAAAATTGACATTTTTTAGTTTGAAATTAAACCGTTTCCTTTTGGTTGAAAGTTAATTAATTTTTATTTTAGTAGTCTGCAGTTATATTTTCGGTTTGGAATTCATTTTGTTTGATTCGAAATTCTACTGTTTTTGATTGGAAATTTAATTATTTTGGTGAAAATTCAACCAAATTCGGCTATTTTGTTAAAGAGCCATCTTTTTTGATTGTAAATGAACTATTTTGTAAACAAATTATTTTATTGTGGTAAGATTAATTTATTTCGTTAAAAGTGTGCACTTGTACCAGTTAAAGATTCACAATTTTTGTTGAAAATTCATCGCTTTATTTGAAAATGTAACTTTTTTTAAAGCTAGTTTTTTTTTAAGTTAGTTTTTTTTGTGGAAAGTAATTTTTTTAACTGAAAATTGAAATTATTCCAGTAGAATATTCCATAGGTTTATTTGAAAATGTATCTATTCGAGTTAACATCAATTTTTAAACTTAAATTTTATTATTTAAGTTTCAACATTCAACCATTCGGTGCAAAATTCAACTATTTTCTTGACAATTTACTTGTTTGGTCAACAATCACACTATGTTTTTAAAAAATTAATCTTTTTGACGAAAACTCGTATTTTTGGATAGAAAATTCATAATTTTGGATTGAAAATTCATATTTTTTGTTTAAATTTAACGATTTTCTACCAATATCATATTTTTGACTTGAAGATTCAATTCTTGGCTGAAAAAGCCAACTATTTTGTAGAAAATTTGTCTCATATTTGAAAATGTAACTATTTTTTTTAAGCTAGTTTTTTTTAAAGTTAGTTTTTTTACGGAAAATAATTTGTTAACTGAAAATTGAACTTATTTTAATTAAATATTTCATAGTTTCAGTTAAAACTTCATCTTTTTGATTGAACATTAACTTTTTTATCATAAATTTAATTATTTCAGTTTTAAAATTCAACCGTTCGGTTCAAAATTTAGCTTTTTATTTGAAAAATCAACTAATTAGTTGAAAATGCAACTGTTTTTGAAATGATATCTTTTTGTTTGAAAGTTCAGGTATATTTTTAAAAAGTCATATTTTTGAGTGTAAAATTCGTTTTTTTAGGCAGAAAGTCAAATCTTTTGGATTGAAAATTCATTTTTTTGGTTTAAAATCAACTATTTATTTAAAAATTCATTTGTTTTGTAAAAAAGTTGTCTTTTTTTGTTGGAAAATGTAACTTTTTTTGTGGCTGGTTTCATTCGGAAAGTTATTTTTTTTGGAAAGAAATTTTTTAACAGAAAATGGAACTTATTCTAATTAAATATTCCATAGTTTCAGTTGAAAATTTATCGGTTTGTTTAAAAAATTAATTTTTTGAACTCAAATTTAAATATTTCAGTTTTAAAATTCAACCATTCGGTTCAAAATTTAGGTATTTTGGTTTTAATCAGCTAATTAGTTAAACATGCAACTGTTTTTGAAATTATATCTTTTTTGTTTTAAAATTCAACTATATTTTTAAAAAGCCATATTTTTGAGTTGAAAATTCGTCTTTTTGGACAGAAAATTCATCTTTTTTTTAATTCAACGATTTTCTACAAAATTTATATTTTTGGCTAGAAGATTCAACTAATTGTTTAAGAAATGTATTTTATTTGTTTAAAATTCGTGCCTTTTGTTTGAAAATTTAACTTTTTTTTAAAGCTATTTTCTTTTGGAAAGTTACTTTTTTTGTGAAAAGCAATTTTTTAACTGAAAATTGAACTTATTGTAATTGAATATTTCATAGTTTTAGTTGAAAATTCATCTGTTTGATTTAACATTAATTTTTTTTACATAAATTTAATTATTTTAGTTCTAAAATTCTACCCTTCTATTCAAAATTTAACTATTTTGTTGGAAATTAACTAATTAATTAAAAATGAAACTAGTTTAGAAATTGTATATATATTTTATGTTAAAAAAGGCAACTATTTTATTGAGAAATTAATTTGTTTTGTTGAAAACTACATTTAAAAAAAAAAGTAATCTTCTTTGGCCGAAAAGTCATCTTTTTTTTGTTGAAACTCAACATATTCTCTACCAAATGCATTATTTTTATATTCAACTATTTACTACAAAATGTAACTATGTTGTTTGGTTCAGTATTAATTTTTTTCTTTCAAAGTCAACTGTTTTACATTAATTTTATTTAAAAGAATTTATTCCCCTATTTTCATAAAAATTCACCCCAATGTCCCCTTTTTCAGAGGATTTTGGACCTAATGGTTGCTTTTTCTTTTAACTTCACTAAATATATAATCAATATGAAATTCATTCTATTATAAATAATTATATTAATTAAATTTTAGGTTCTGCGAATGTAGATAGCAGTAATGCAAAGAGTGAGTCGAAACTTTTTAGCAATAAGGAAATAA
This sequence comes from Druon quercuslanigerum, assembly GCA_010014905.2. Lineage (NCBI taxonomy): Eukaryota > Metazoa > Arthropoda > Insecta > Hymenoptera > Cynipidae > Druon > Druon quercuslanigerum. The sequence continues at coordinate 3,923 of JAAAKG020102992.1, read as the reverse complement.
ATGTCCGTCGCAATGGCAATCTCGTCCAGTTAACATTAACTCCATCGTCATCAAAAATAGTAAACGGAATTACATTGGGGGTAAAAGATATTTTATTATTATCAATGAACATTATTAATTAAATATCGTTAAAAACTATCATTCTTAAATTGCATTGTTTATTTGATTTGATAGGTAATGCAAGAATTGCGTGATATCTTGTCAGTACTGAAAAAAGATGACGAATGTCGTGTCGTTCTTTTAACATCAACCGGAACAAGCTTTTGTGAGGGATTGGATCTTTCTACACTTTTACATAGTGATAAGGAGAAGCGGAAAAGGAACGCGGAAGAAATGGCAAATGCTGTTAAGTACGTATTTATTTACTAAACCTTGATTAATTAATTAAAAGGTAAAATTATTTCCAACTTTTTTTTTTAATTTTATGATCAATTGTTAAATTCCTTAATTATGAAATAATTTAGTTTGCAAGGTTTAATTTTTAAATCTTTTACGATAAAAAATTTCCATTTGAGGTCTGCATTTTTAAGGGTTTATTTTTTGATTTTAAGAATTTTAGAATCTAGTTTTGAAGAATTAAAGAATTTAAAATTAATAGCTTTCAAAATTAACGGTTGACATAAAATAATTAATGATTTTTGAAATTCAATTGTTTTACTTTTTTTAAAAAGAAATTATTTTTCTGAATTACAATAGACAATTTTGGTAAATAAATATAATTCTGATTTGAAACAGGGATTTTTTTGATAAAGTTGATTACGGCTTGGTATAGGGAATTTTCTAAAATAATTGTAATTCTTAATTTGGATGCAGAATAAATGAAAGAATTATAAAAAAATTTCTGTAAAGAATTATAATTTTGTATTGCAACAGGTAATTTTTGAATTGGAACTGCAAATTTTGGAAACTAATTTTAATTCTGATATCCAAATCGGAATTTTTTTTTAATTTAAAAATTCTTTTATTTCCAAATAAAAGTTTTCCAGATTTTTTAACATTCCTAATTACAATTCTGGTTTTTAAGAAAGGAATTGAAAAAATCCCTTTTTAACTTAAACTTATAATACTTTTACCAAATTCTCTGTTTCAATCTTTTCCAAAATTCCCTGTTCTAAACAAGAAATCTTTTTAAATGTTTAGAAATCTGTTGAAATCTTAAAGAATGTTTTGAAATTATTTAAATCTTTTTTAATTTATTCGGATTTGAAGGCATTCAAGAAATATAAGAAAAATAAATTTTGAATGATTTTTCAGTTCAAAAAATTATTTTGTAGAGAAAATTGAAAAAGCTTTTAAAAATTTTCAATTTGAATTCTTTCGAATAATATAATAATATTAATTTCTGAACAAAATGTTGAAGATTTTAAGGATATTTTTCCAATTTTTAAAAATTACAAAATTTAAGAAATAATTTAATTCAAAAATTTAAAGAAATTTGAACAAAATGTAGATTTTTTAAATATACGTAAAGAAATTTAGAAGTTTTTTAAGAATTTGGAAACGGTTCAAGAGAATAAAAAAATTTTCTTCAGTTTCATAGGAGAATTTTTAATGATTCTTTTATTTTGTTTTAATGAATTGTAAAAGAAAATTGGAAAAGATTTCATAACCTTTTAAATTATTTCCTTCAGTTTTAAAAAAGAATGTAAAAAATTTTAACGAAAAATTTTGCTGTTTCGCAAAATACAACATTTTAAAAAAAGTTTGATTAGGTTTAAGAAATATTTAGAAGATTTTAAACAATTTAAAAATAATTTAAAACTTGTAATGATTTTAAAAAATAAAAAAGTAGATTCCGGAAAAATGTTTTTAACAATTTTTAAAGATTTCAAGAGAATGAAAAAACTCTTCAGATTCATAGGAAAGTTTAAATGATTTTTTATTTAAAAAAATTAATTTTTAGGCTGAATGTTTAAAAAGATTTAAGGACTTTTTTGTAATAATTTGTAATCTTTGTAATTTAGAAGGTTTTTTTTAAATATAAATTTAAAGAGAATATTAAGAAGAACTACAAACTTACAAGATTCAAAAACTAAAAAAAAATCGTGTAAAGTCAAGATATATTTAGAAGGTTTGAAAGGATTCACAAATAATTTTAAACTTGATAAGATTTAAAAAATGTAGATAGCTAAAGATTTTAAAGATAGTTTTTCAAAGTGTTTCGAAAAATTAAGTGTTGCAGAATATTTAAAAATATTTAAAATTTTTTTAATTTTGAATTATTTTGCAAACATTTGAGTTAGAACTTGAAAAGATTTCCGAAAATTTATAAAATATTTCTAAATTGCTTTTAAACTTTTAAAAGGCCTCAATATCTTTTAAATTGTCTCACTTTTTTATTTTTTAAAGTTTTAACTCATTCATAATTTAACAAATTGCCTTATAACTTTCTACATTTTAAAAATCTTTTGAAATATTTTTAATTTTGCTTAAAACTTAATTCTTTAAAACACAAAAGTATTTCAAAATATTCCAGGAATTTTAATAAAAAAGAAATTTAACAGGTTTTGAAAAGATTAAAAATATTTTTTAACATTTCAAAGATTTTAAACGATTGTAAAAAGTTTTTAGAAGATTTCGAAGAGTTCAAACGAAGTAAAAAGATTTCACAGACAAACATTAAAGAAAGATTTCAATGATTTTAAAGATTTTACCAAAATTTTAAAAGATTTCAAAAAGAGCCCACATTTCAAAGATTTTCAAAAATTTTCAAGGTTTTGAACGATTTTAAATGTTAGAAAATTTCACAAAGGTTTCAAACATTTCACAAAGATGTTTAAACTTTCAGAAGATTTAAAGAATTTTAAAAATTTTGAAAAGAGTATCGTAAATCAGAATTATAAGATTTCAGAAAAAGTTTACAAAGGTTTCGAATATTTCACAATGATTTTAAAACATGCACAAGATGTCAAGGATTTTAAATATTTCAAAAAGTCACAGTGCAACAAATGGCAAAGATTTTTATACATTTCAAAGGTTTCAAACGATTTAAAAAGTTTTTAGAAGATTTCGAAATATTTCTCAAAGATTTCGAAGAGTTCAAACGAACACAAAAGATTTCACAAAAATTTAAGAAAGATTTCACAAATATTTCAAAGATTTGAAAACATTTCACAAAGATTTCAAGGATTTTACCATTATTTTAAAAGATTTCAAAAAGGGCCCATATTTCAAAGATTTCCAAACATTTTAAAGATTTTAAATTTGTTTAGAAGATTTCAATAGATTTAACAAATATTTAAAAGATTAGGATTTCAAATATTTCACAAAGATTTTGAAACTTTCAGAAGATTTAAATGATTTTAAACATTTTAAAAAGGGATTTATAAGATTTCAGAAAATTTCAAAGATTTGCAATGATTTAAATTTTTTTTAGAAGATTTGAAAAGATTTCTCAAAGATTTTAGAAAGATTTCAAAGAATTCAAAGCATTCGAACGGACACAAAAGGTTTCACAAACAAACATTAAAGAAAGATTTCACAAATATTTCGAAGATTTTAAAACATTTCACAAAGATTTCAAGGATTTTACCATTATTTTAAAAGATTTCAAAAAGGGCCCATATTTCAAAGATTTCCAAACATTTTAAAGATTTTAAATTTGTTTAGAAGATTTCAATAGATTTAACAAATATTTAAAAGATTAGGATTTCAAATATTTCACAAAGATTTTGAAACTTTCAGAAGATTTAAATGATTTTAAACATTTTAAAAAGGGATTTATAAGATTTCAGAAAATTTCAAAGATTTGCAATGATTTAAATTTTTTTTAGAAGATTTGAAAAGATTTCTCAAAGATTTCAGAAAGATTTCAAAGAATTCAAAGCATTCGAACGGACACAAAAGGTTTCACAAACAAACATTAAAGAAAGATATCACAAATATTTCGAAGATTTTAAAACATTTCACAAAGATTTCAAGGA
>JAAAKG020102981.1:0-15800 GCA_010014905.2 Druon quercuslanigerum | reverse complement strand
TTCTGTGTAAAACGCCAACATAACCTAAAATTGTAAAAAGATTTTTAATATTGTTTCAATTATAAAGATTTTTTGTTACTAATTAAACAATTTTTTATTAAAAAAATCAACTTTCTGTGTAAAACACCAACGAAGCCTTAAATTGTGAAAAGATTTTTATTGTTGTTTCAATTATAAGGATTTTTTGTTACTCATTAAACAATTATTTATTTAAAAAATCAACTTTCTGTGTGAAACACCAACGAAGCCTAAAATTGTAAAAAGATTTTTAATGTTGTTTGAATTATAAAGATTATTTGTTAATGATTAAGCAATTTGTTATTTAAAAAATTAAATTTCTGTGTAAAACCCCAAAATAACCTAAAATTGTGAAAATATTTTTATTGTTTTTTCAATTATAAAGATTTTTTGTTACTAATTAAACAATTTTTTTATTTAAAAAATCAAATTTTGTTGTAAAAATCCAACATAACTCAAAATTATAAAAAGATTTTTAATGTTTAATTATAAAGTCTTTTGTTATTAAATTATCAATTTGTTATTCTTTGTTTTTGAATAACCAATTTAACCAAGTCCTTCTGGACGTAATAAACTCGAATTTTCAAACGTGAATGAAATATTTCTTTATATTCAAGCTTTTAATTTTGCAAGCCATGTAGAATATAAAAATAATGAAAAAATAATTAAAACATCCAATAAAAATTAGATTAAACTGTGATTAGTTGCAATAAAAGTCTGTTATCAAAGAGGAGAATTTTTTATTGGAAAATCGATTTATACTTCTCTCGTTTTTATTAGCTTCCAAAAGGGTTACTAGATGATTTATTCATTACAAATTTTAATTGGAATCAATAAATAAAGCGCCTAATTAAAAAATATCAATTTTCAAGAATATTCCAGTTAATTTGTCATGATTGGGATTATTAAAAACCGTTTAATTAAAGAGAAAGGATTTTTTTAATTAAGAATTTCTTACTTGTCAAAAAACCTTTAAGATTTAAAATTAATTTTTTAATTACCTGGAATAAAATGTGTCAAGCTATCATGTACATTTTTCCGCTATTTTGAAATATTTCACTAAAATAAAATTTTTGTAAAGTGGATTGACCTAAAAAATTTCAATTTAATACTCTTAGAATTTTCAACAAGAAGTCGAGATTGGATGTCAAGTTTTATAGTAAGGTACCAGAGGCTCCATTGCATAAAAATTTCACTTCCTGATTAAATTGGCTATGACGACAACCTATTACCTCAAAACAAAAAAAAATTTAGAGAACGCGAGTGCCTTTTACAGCTTTTTAACACATTTTTATGAGGATGTATTCATTTAAAATTTAAAATGAAAAATGTCTTCTTAATATTAAAAAAAATTTTAAGTAAGAATATGAATTCAAATAAATTTAAGATTAAAAAATATTTAACAGTATTATTATTAATAATTATTTTTAATTTAAGTAACAATTATTAATAATTCGAATGGCCTCTAGGTAATAGGGTAGGACGAACAACTACTATTTAAAACTGTAAACTGCAAATTATTCAAAAGTTACGTTAAATTTTCAATTTTTAACCAATTTTTTAATTAAATTTCTACTGTCCATTGAATATTGACAAAATTTTTTGTGGGTAGAGCTTTTCTTCGTTAAAAATAGTACTATAAAATTCATAATTGAAAACTGTAATTTCGTTATTGTGAATTCTCTTTTGTTAAAGCTCCTTTGACTTTAGCGAACAGAATCATCATACATGTCGTGCTTTGCACTCGATTTTGCATAAAATTAATTTTTCATGATTACTTGCATATTTTTTCTTTATTTTGCATTAATTTTTATTCTTAGCTACCCTAAATAGTGTATTGTCTTAATAAATAAATATTATCACAAATCATACTATGCCCTAATATGGAAAATTTTAATCCAATAAAATTTTATTTTAGGTTGTGACGTTTTTCCAAAAAGTAAATTGTTTAATTTTTTAACTTTTTTAATAACAAAAATTTGTAATAAATTTGTCCAAAAATTTTTATTTTTTTTATTTTTTTAGGTTGTTTTTTACGAATTAAAAAACTACGCGTGCTATCAAAAAGCGATAAAACGAAAATTAAAATAATAATTAGAGAAAAGGTGTAAAGCTAAAAAAGTGATGCAAATTTTGTATTAATTATTTTTTTATGAAATGTGTAGTTTTGGTTTTATTCATAAAAAATTATTAAATAATAAATAAATTGTTAATTCGTTGACAAATGACACAAGCTGTAAAAAATAAAGGAAAAAGTTATGATTTATATTTTTTAAGTTAGGAACTTCATGATAATCTTAGCGAAATTATTAATTTTATTTTTAATTTGACGAATTGTTTAAACAAATTTAATAAACAAATGCATTATTTAGGGATTTGTTGAAAGAAAAAATAGTTTTTGTCGATGTCCACTTTTTAACTTATAAACTTCATGGCAATTTTTGCAACATTTATAATTTGTTGAACAAATTTATTATTTGGGTATCTGTCAATAAAAATTCTTTTATTTCGATTACAGTTTTTTAAGTTTAAAAACTTAATAATAATTTTACTAACACTTAAGCAATACTTATGTGTTATTATTTGTTTTAAATAATTCTAAAATTGATAAAAAAATTATCAATTTTGCTAAAATTATCCTGAAGATCCTAATTAAAAAAGTTATCCCAAAAAAAAATTTTTTTGCGACAAATGCCCGAATAATGTATTTTTTAATTAAATTTGTTTAAACAAATACTAAGTCTGATCAATAAATTATGAATTTTTCTAAAATGACCATGATGTTTCGAATTAAAAAAGCTAACATTAACAAAAAAGGAATTTTTCAGTTGACGAATGCGTAATTAATGTATTTGTTTATTAAATTTGTTGTAAAAATTCGTAAAGTTTATAAACTAATTAAGAATGTTTCTGAACTTGTCATGAAGTTCTCAGCTGAAGAGCCTGGAATTAAATGAAACGAATTTTTCTGCCAAAAAATGCCCGAATAATGCAAAAAATTGATATTGAGAAAAAACGAAATTTTTGGTCGAAAATGTCTGATTAATGCATTTTTTATTAAATTTGTTTATAATATTAACAATAATATTCTCAAGAAGAATTTTTTTCATCATCGTATCGTTTATATTTAAAGTTCTTGCAATGTTACTTAAAAGGATGTAAAATGATGTAAAATTATGGAAAAACTTTATTCAACAAATAATTTGTTTATAAAAATGTTATTTGTTTATTAAATAATATTGGAATATTATTAACTAATGTTGCTCTATTAAACTTAGGCGGTCTTAATAATTTTCCTGTTATTGAAGAACACCGGGAACATCAAATAAAAAAAATGGCATTTTTGGTTACTATATTTGTTTATTTATAAAAAACTTCAAAACATAATTTGAAAATCAGGTCAGTATTTGTGGGCTGTACGATTTCAAGTTTTTTTTTAAATTAAAGCTAATAAAATTTCGCATCAAATTTTTTTGGCGGACTTTTAAACTTTTGTTTATTTATTTATTTATTTAAAAAAAAATGAAAAAAATTTAACTTTCGAAGTACACCAGTTTTTAAAAAATTCTTTGAATTACCCAAAAATGCCTTGAAAACTGAAAGCAACTATACAAATCAATGCCGTTAACCGAAAAAGAAAGTTAAGTAGTAATTAAGTTTCATTAAAAAATCACCAATTTTTATTAATTTATTATTTTTATTAATTTTTATTATATTTCAGGAATTATTGCCAAGTTATTTTAACTATATTCTTCAAGAAAAAAAATTTAGCTTATGAATGCATCAGCTAAGAAAAAGTTGTTTACTACATTGTTAATAAAAATAAAAATAGTGGATCAATATCGAACAACCAACAAAAGTTAAAAAATGTGTTATTAACAGGTAATTACACAAAACAACAAATTTGAATGCTGAAAAATAGCCAAATAATGCATTTGTTATTTAATTTTAGTTAAACAATTATCAAATGTTATTAATTTATAGCAAAAAATTTTTTTTAAATAACTTGATTTTAATTCCGTAAAAAAACGGAATTTGATTAATAAATACATCAAATAATAAATTTGTTTAAACAATTGATGTTTACAATAATAAATTGTTTATTTTTATCGAAATTTTCTTAAAGATTTTGAAGTTAGTTACTTACAGTTAATTACATCGAAAAAATCAAGTTCGTACCTCAAAAAATAGCTAAATAGTGCATTTGTTAATTAAGGTAGTTTGAACAATTGTTAATTTATATTTGGTGGCCAAATATTATATTAAGGATGTATTTCCAAGTAATATGTGATCGATTCTATAGGAAAAACTTAATTTATCCATGAAAAATACCTGATATGGATATTTGTTTATAAAAATTTTTCCTAAAATAACAAATTATTTATTAAGTTTTATTAATTCAACTAAAAAACTCTTTTTGTCCATTAATTGTTCAAATTTAGTGCGAATCAAGTGTCGAGTCGCCGCCGATCCCCACGAAACCATTTCCATTCACTTAATTGTTTATAACAAATTCAATACATTCTTTAACATTTGTTAAAATGAACGAAAATGTATAAATAAAAATGTGAAAATTGACCATGACAGTTTGATGCGAAACTTTATTAGTTTTTATTTAAAAAAAGTTAAAATCGGACAATAATTGTCTTCTGAAAACCGCGCCGCGCCGTTTTCAGTTTTAAAAAGGCATAGCAATCACAGCCCGTTTAGGGGGGGGGGGGTATTAGAGATGGGCGGTGTGGTAAGAGGAGTGAAGGAAGAGAGATGAGATGGGGTGAGGGTGTTTAAGGTTAAACCTCAGGACGAAAGGGGCTGTGGGTTTTATTATAGAGGGGTTAGAAAGATGATTGGAGTGGTGAAATAAGGACATGTGTGAGAGAAAATATGGAAGAAGGTGAAAATAGTATAAGTGGAGTAAAGTGTATTGGATATAGGTGCTAGGGTGATATAAAAGAAGAAGGAAAGAATGAAGGGTTTAGTTCGTAAGATTATTCATTCCCAACGGAGGGCTTAGGAAGTGTATTGGATAAGGGCTGAGCAGTTGATTGGACTTCTGTGTCAAGAAAAGTGGTTCACCGATCACAAAAGTAGATGCGACTCGGATATAGTAGGTATGCAGATGAGATGGGAAAAAATTATCTAGATGGCGTGTGAGAAGGTGGCTGGTAATGTGTATAAGAACAGACAAAAGGGATAGTATGAATGAAGTAATCAAGTAATGGGGTTAAGAAGGTTGGAACAAAAAAGGGAAATAGGATTAATGGGTTTAGGAAACAAAAACTGCTCTCTAATTGATGTGACAATACAAAATTAGTCAAAAAATTGGTCGCACCTTAAAAATTTGACTCGAATGTATTAGAGTTTAGCGGTGTGGTATAAGAAGTGTAGGGTGAAATAGAAGGAGGTGCAATATTATACTTCAGGAAAAAAGAGGCTAAGAGGTATATTTAAGAGAGGCTGAGAAGTTAATGGAAGTGGCAAGAGAATATGTATAAGAGCAGGGAAGAAAAATCGAGAAAGAGGAAAAGAGAATGCGAAGAGACAGAGAGAGAGAGAGAGAGAGAGAGAGAGAGCGTGAGAGAGGAGTAATGGTCGAAAAAAATGAGGAGTACACGGAATTAGAGTATGGATCAGAAAAAGAGGAGGAAGGGAAATTATTAAATAACGGGCTGAGAAGATAATTGGAGTGAAGAGACAAGAAAAATGGTTGCGGGATTACATAAGTGGTGAGCTTGAGGCTGAAGTGGGTATATCAGAAGAGGGGGGAAAGGAGTGTTTTTGGTGTCCTGTAAAGAAGAGCTAGTCGAATCTATGAGTGGAAATGATAGGCATGGTATGAAGAGAGTGAGGGAATCAAGAGGGTGGAAAGAGGTATATGGAGTGAGGTAAAATCATAATGCAAAGAAAGAGAGGGGTTAGGGGACATGTATGCGAGAGAGTAAGTAAGGAAGGGGAAGAGTCTGAAATGATTAAAGTATATTAGAAATAGTTGATCATTTTAATCAAGAGGAGAAAGAATAAGGATTCTAAGGAGTAAAATTATACCTTATGAAAAGAAGGACTAGATAGTATATTAAGAAGTGACTAAAAATATAATTAGAGTGGTAAGACGTAAGAAAGTGGTTGCGTTATAACAGAAGAGGAGGGGTTGAGGTCCCAATGAGTATGCAAGAAGAGAGGAAAAGAAGCACCTTTATGCCTAGGGGTAGGGAGCTGGCTATAGTTATAAGAAAAGGACTAAACAAAATGTATTATAGACGGGATGGAATACGGGAACGGGGAAATGGGTAAATGTATTTGAGATTATTGGCCGAGTTGTTATACGGAAGATGATAAATAGCAAAGAGGTTGAGGTAGATAGAGATGGATATATGGTAGATGATATGGGATATTTGGAAAGAGGAAATTGGTGAATCGAGTTCAGATTATTGGTGGAGTGATTTTACGGTAGAAGATAAATAGTAAAGAGGTTAAGTAGGATATAAATGGATGCATGGTATATTTCATACAATATTTGGTATAGTTTCAGGTCATAAAAGAGGGTATCTGGTGTAAGTTACATGATATAGGGTATACGAAAGGTGAAGCAAAGAAGGAGGATAAAGAGGGAAGAGGGAAGTCAGAAGGACGAAGTGAGAAGGAGAAAGTGAGAAGGAGGAAGCTAGACCGAAACAAGTGGTTGTAGTTGTTCCTGTAGAATGGAGCTGGCTATAGTTATAAGAAAAGGACTACGAGAAATATATTAAAGACAGGATCGAACAAGGAAAAGCGGAAATGCGGGAATGGAGTAGAGATTATTGGGAGAGTGGTTATACGAAAGAACGTTAATGACAAAGAGGTTAAGGTGAATAGAGATAGATATATGGTATACGCTATATGGTATAAGATATTTGGTAGAGGGTGGGGTTATAAATAGGGAAGAAGGAGGATAAAGAGGGAAGTCAGAAGGATGAAGTGAGAAGGAGAAACTTAGAAAGAGGAAGTGAGAAGGAGGAATTGAGAAGCAGGAATGAAGAAGGAGGAAGTTAGAAAAAGGAAGTGAGAAGGAGGAAGTGAAAAGGTGGAAGACGGAGCAAGCTAGCAGAAGGAAGTGAGAAGGAGGAAGTCAGAAGAAAGGAGGGAGAAAGAAGAAGAATGAAGTGAGAAGGAGTAAAGTAGCAAGAGGAAGGGTTCTAAGGATAATACGATGGACGTAGAGTGAAGGTAGGGTGTGCAATATAAAATCCTTAGTTCAATGACTTTTCTTCATCTTTTTTTTCACAGGTAGCATATCTCTTATGGCTATGTTTTCTTTATGAGTTCCTTAAGTGGATGGAAAGGGATAGTTATTTTCCTCCAGAATACAGCAGACGCTTTGCAAACCACGGACGTTAAAAGATAAATATCTGAGTTATAAAGTGCTAGCCTTATTTTAAAAGCGAGGTCGTACCGCGACTCGGTAGGAAACATCTCGGTGAGATATCGCTCCCGTTAACAACGCGACACTCTTTTCTCCATTATTCTTTTACCCATCTCTTGTCTTTCCTTCACCTCCACCTCCTCATCCTTTTCCATCTTTGTCTTCGTCTTATTCCTAATCCTTGAGAAATTCAACGTCATCGTTTCCTGCTCTCTTTTTTCCATGCGTAATGATATACACTTTCCTTTAGTTAGGAACTACGAGAAAATTGAGCCGACAAATTGTGATCGTTATCTTCCAGAGACCTGCACTCATAATTAGCTAGTCGAATCGTTATGGAGTGAAAAATGAGATTTGGCATAAGGGTTAGGCTGCTCAAAAACTGCGTCATGCTAATTTGAACACTTTTTACACATCTCCCCTTCTATGTCACAATTCGTCACACAAAGATTGACCCCCCCCCCTCCAGGGTATCAACACAACTATGAGTCCATCCCCCTTTAACGCATAAACTGCACACTTCCAAATCAACATTCAGACATTTTTGACTGAAAAAAATGAGGGGCGTTAAAAAAATACAAAATAAGAAAAAAATGCTTCAGAATCTCAGTGATGATTTAAATATTTGAAAAAAATACTTTAAAATAAAAAGAAGGAAAGTGACGACTGCAAAATCCCGAAAAATAAAATTTCCGACACTGTTTAATTCCCAAATTAGAAAATTCTGGAAAAATAAAATTCACGGCAGTTTATAATATTACAGAGGAAAAGAAAATGACCGACGTTGATACAGACAGGATAGAAGGAGATAGAGAAGAGGGAATTGAAAAAGATAGTCGTGTATTTCAACCAACAAAGAAATAGAAAATTATAGGCGTTGATATAGGTTGGATAGGATGGAATAAAGAAAAAGAAATTTAAGAAGATAGACTGTAATTTATGTCAAAAGAGAGATAAAAAAGCATTGATAAGGATAGGCGAAGGATAGGATGAGATGCAGAAGATGGTATTGGAAAGATAGACTTGAATTTAGATTGAAGAGTAAATATAAAAATATAAAATATAAACGGATGTATGAAACGATGAGTTTAAAAAGAGGGGATTGAAAAAGATAGATCTGAATTTACATTCCAGCTGGATAGAAAAAGATAGAGGTTGATAGATACATGCTATGATGAGATACAGAAAAGGAGATTAGAAAAAATAGACGGGAATTTGGATTGATAAAAAGATAGAAAATATAGAAAATATAGTCGTGAATTTTAATCAACACAGGAATAGAACAAGATAGACCTTGATAGAAGTAGGATAGGAAGGGATAAAAAAGAGGAGATTGAAAAAGTTAGGCGGAAATTTATATTAACAGAGAGGTAAAAAAAGATTGAGGTGCACAGATAAAGGATAGAAGGTGTTAGAGAGGAGGGAATTGGTAAGGATAGATCTGAATTTCAATTAACAAAGAGATGGAAAAAGATAGGCGTTGATGGTCGTTTAATAGGATAAGATAGAAAAGAGAAAAGTGAAAATGATCGATTTAAGTTTCGATTACCAGTGATAAAAAACTGGGCCTAACTATATAAAGTATAGGATAAGACAGATGAAAGGGAATTAAAAAAGATAGATGTGAGTTTAAATCAAGAAAGGGATAGAAAAAGATAGACATTCATAGACACAGTAGGAGATAAAAAAGAGGAGATTGAAAGAGATAGACGGGGATTTAAAATTACAAGAAGATCAAAAAAGGGTCACATAGCTAGACAAATGACCGAAATAAAAAAGATTGATATGGATAGATAATGGATAGAACGAGATAGAAAGAAGGGATTGAAAAAGATAGAAGAGAACTTAAGTCAAGAAACAGATAGAAAAACATGGACGTTGATAGACGTAGCATAGGATGGAATGGAATACAAAATCGAAGATTGAGGAATATTGACGAGAATTGAGACTGACAGATAGATAAGAATTGAATGAAATAGAAAATATAGAATTGAAAAATATGGGCTTGACGTTTTATTAACAAAAGGTATAGAAAAAGATAGCCGTTGCTAAACGTAGGATAGGATAAAATTAATAATAGGAGATTTAAATAGTTACATTGGGATTTGAATTGACAAAGAAATAGAAAAAGATTGAAGGGAATATACAAAGTATAGGATGGCATAGAGGATAGGGTAATAAAAAAGATTAAAGTTAATTTTGAGGGGAAAGGTATAAAAAAAGATAGATATTAATAGATGGAAGATGAGATGAGATTATAAGGGATTGGAATAAGTATATAGAGTACAGTATTATTCAAAGAAGTCAGAATTGAAATATATGTTAATTTCAATCAACAAAGATAAAGAAGAAGATAGACTTTCATAGACGTAGCATAAGAAGAAAGAAAAAATAGAAGATTTAAGAAAAGAATATTGGCGGGAATTCAGATTGACAGGTAGATAAAGGATTGAATGAGATAGAAGAGAGGAAATTGAAAGAGATAGGCGTGAAGTTTCATTAACAAAAGGGATAGAAAAAGATAGCCGTCGTTAGACGTAGGATAGGATAAAATTAATAATAGGAGATTGAAAAAGACACATTGGGATTTCAATTGACAAAGAAATAGAAAAAGATTGAAGGGAATATACAAAGTATAGGGTGGGATTGAGGGTAGGGTATTGAAAAAGATTAAAGTTAATTTTAAGGGGAAAGATATAAAAAAAGGTAGACATTAATAGATTGAAGATGAGATTAAAAGGGATTGGAATGAATATATAGAGTACAGGATTATTCAAAGAAGTCAGAATTGAAATAGATGTTAATTTCAATCAACAAAGATAAATAAGAAGATACACTTTCATAGACGTAGCATAAGAAGAAAGAAAAAATAGAAGATTGAAGAAAAGAATATTGGCGGGAATTCAGATATGCAGATAGATAAAGGATTGAATGAGATAGAAGAGAGGGAATTGAAAGAGATAGGCATGAAGGTCCATTAACAAAAGGTATAGAAAAAGATAGCCGTTGTTAGACTAAGGATAGGATAAAATTAATAATAGGAGATTAAAATAGATACATTGGAATTTCTATTGACAAAGAAGTACAAAAATTGAGGGGGAAATATACAAAGTATAGGATGGTATAGAGGATAGGGTATTAAAAAAGATTAAAGTTAAAAAAAAGATAGCCGTTGTTAGACGTAGGATAGGATAAAATTAATAATAGGAGATTGAAATAGATACATTGGGATTTTAATTGACAAAGAAATAGAAAAAGATTGAAGGGAATATACAAAGTACAGGATAAGATAGAGGATAGGTTATTGAAAAAGATTAAAGTTAATTTTGAAGGGAAAGATATAAAAAAAGATAGACGTTTATATATTGAAGATAAGATTAGGTAAAGAAGATGAGATTAAAACGGATTGGAAAGAATAGATAGAGTACAGCATTATTCAAAGGAGTAAAAATTTAAATAGATAGATTTTAATTTCAATCAACAAAGGAATAGAAGAAGATAGACTTTTATATACGGGGGATAGAAAAAGATTTAAAATTTATGTGAATTGTAATTAAAAAAGATAGAATGAAATTGAAACACAAACATGAAATTAGAAACGATGATTTATCTATGATATAATTAGATTAAAAAAAGGATTAAAAAAGATAGACAATTATTGAGATTAACAAAGAGAAAAAAAGTTGATAGGCGTAGGATAGGATGAGATACAGAAGAGGTTAATAAAAAGTATAGACAGGGATTCAGACTAACCCAGACAGAAAAATATTAACGGTGATAGATAACCGGAAATTTATCTTGACAGTTTAATAGAAAAAGATTCACTTGAATAGACAAAGTATAGGATGTAATACAGGATAGGGTATTGAAAAAGATAAAAGTGAATTTCCAGTGACAAAGGTATAGAAAAATATTGATACGAATAGATAGAGTTTAAAATGACTTATAGAAGGCGGGATTAAAAAAGATAGATGTGAATTTATACTGAAATTAGATAAAAAAGATAGAAACGAATTGAGATTGATAGAAGGATATAAATCTACCGTCGTGGTTTGGTAAACAATAGGGTAAGATGGAGAAGAGGTAATTTAAAAAGATAGGCGAACAATTATTTCAAAAGAGAGATAGTAAAAAGTTGAAGCAGATAGATAAAGAATGGGATGGGATGGATAAGAGGGTATTGAAAAATATAGACAGGAATTAGAATTAACAAAGAGAGAAACACGTTGATAGACGTAGGATAGGATGAAATTAAGAATAGGATATTAAAATAGATGCATGGGAATTTAGATTAACAGAGAAACAGAAAAAGATTGAAGGGAATAGACAAAGTATAGGATGGCATAGAAAATAGGGTATTGAAAATTTTAACATTTAATTTCAAGAGGTAAAGATATCGACAAGGTAGACATTCATAGATTTAAGAAAAGTTTATGTGGAAAGGAAAAGATTAAAAAAAGATAGACGAAAATTACGATTATAGAGATAAAAAAGATTGGCATTAATAGATGGAATGTGGGATGGTTCAGAGCAGACGGGATTGAAAAAGATAGATGTGAATTGACGCAAATAGATGAATAATATAGTAAGATAGAGAAAAAGGGATTGAAAGAGATAGACATGAATTTATACTCACAGAGAGATAAAAATGGACTGGCAATGATAGTTAAGGGATAGAATGAGATTGAGAAGAGGGCATTGGAAAAGATACACGTGAATTTAGATTGAAAAAAAAATATATATATATATATATAGGTTAATAGATGCGTGCTAAGATGAGATACAGAAAAGGAGATTAAAAAAGATAGAGGGGAACTAATATTAACAAAAAAACATAAAAAGATTGACGTAGATACATACAGGATAGGAAAAGATTGGCGCTAATGGACGTTGAATATGATGACATAAAAAAGGAGATAGGAAAAGATAGATGGGAATTAGGATTGCCAGAGTGATACAAAAAAATTAGCAAAGATAGGTGAAGAATAAATTGAGATTGAGAAGAGGGTATCGGAAAACATAGACGTGAGTTTAGATTGAAAAACAAATCTAAAAATATAAACTTTGAGTGATGTACGATAAGAGCAGATTGAAAAGAGGGGATTAAAAAAAGATGAATATAAATTTGGATTCACAAAGAGAAAAAGAATTGAATAGGATGAGATTAAAAAGAGGAGATTGAAAAGTATAGACGAGGATTCAGATTGAAAAAGACAGAAAAAGATTAACGTGGATAGATCAAGGATAGGATGAGATAAAAAAGACAGTATTGAAAAAGATATTTGTGAATTTAGATTAACAAAGAAAGAATAGAAAGAATATTAAAAATTATTCAAAAAAAATTAACTCTGTCTTTTTACTTTCTGGCTTGAGGGCTTAAGCCATTTTTTCTATTAATAAAGAAATTTCTTTTTGTTTCAGCTGTCTCTGTCTCAGTAGGAGTCTGGACACTTGTTGCTATATCTCTTGAGAGGTACTACGCCATTTGTCGACCACTGAAGTCGAGACGATGGCAGACTCAATTTCACGCTTATAAAATGATAGTTGTCGTTTGGGCGGCCAGCCTCGTGTGGAGTGGGCCTATTTTGGTTGTTTCGAGATTAAAAAGTATCAGAGGAGGTGAGATAAAAAATTACCTAATTTGATTAAAAAATTATTAATTTTTAATTAATTTTAATAATTAGTTTAGAATACCAAATTTTTTATGCTGGCCCCTCTCTTTCTTCACTATCTTACAAGTAATATGGTGATAGTGAATTCTCTTTTGTTAAAGCTCTGTCGTCTTCAACGAAAACATTCTCATCACGCATCTCGTGCTTCGCACTCGAATTTGTCCCTCAAATTGTATATCATTTCCATAAATGTATATTATTACAACTCATAACATGCATTCATATTAAAACAGACGTCGTGTTATTGCCTCGTTTAAATAATGCGCATTATTTTAACAAAATGCTGCTATTAAAAATTTTATTGCAACTTCTGCCGGCTTTCAAGAACTAAAATTGCTCATTTACAATTTTATTTCTACGATTTATATTTTACACATATGGTCTACACATCAGCATTCAATAATTTTTAATTAATTTTTTCAAAAGTAAATTTCTTGTAACCCCATACACAAGATAAAAAAAATTATTATAATAGTAGGGCAGATTGACAGATAAACAAATAAATAAAGCAAATAAAAAATTAAAAAATAAATAAAAAAACAAATAAATTAAATCAAACGGGCAAATTTTTTCACTGGTAATGTTATTTTTTAGGAATAAAACAAAAACCACACATCTTATCAAAATGTCACCAATAACTAATTTGTGAATCTTTTTTGAGTGCACATTTTATTTTTTAGTGTTTTTTTTGTGTACAAAAATTTGAATTGTCGATTTTCTAGAAAAATCCAAAAAATCGTTTTGATAACCTGTAGGGTGTGTTAAAAGAAACATTTTTCTTTTTCTGACTTTTTTTTCGTATCTTGCGTTGTTTCGCTGAAAATGTTAAATTTCCTTTCTTTTTTTTGGATTTTCAAAATGCTATATCTCTCAAAATTTTGATTTCATTAAAAAAGATCATTAGGAGAAATTCTTTGTCATTTTAAGCGCTAAAAATAATTTTACAGAGAATTTTTGAATCTTGAAAAAAGTGTTCTTAAAAATTTTCAAAATGGAGCACATTTAAATCCAAAATGGCTGTCTAACGAACTTGGCCTTTATTTTGGGACACTTCAAGAGTATACCAAATTAATAAAAATTATTCTGTGTATCAAATTTATTAAATTCAACATGAAAAGATTTTAATTTCTAGGATACGATCAATTTTTGCTTTAATATTATTTAATATTATTTAATATTATTTGCGCTCGATAATGTATTTCCTTTGCGCTCCGCGATCGGTCTTTCTATATTCCCACAGATCTTTTTAAACTGAAGGTCAAATTATCGACAACAGTAATTTTATGATAGTGAATTCTCTTTTGTTAAAGCTCTTTCGGCTTTAACGAACACATTTTTATCACGCATGTCAGAAATGAGAATATAAAATGTTTAAAAATTTTTTATTTATAGCTTATTAGCTTATTACGTTAAAAAAATTCAAAAGCTGAAAAATACCCAAGTAATGCATTTGTTAATTAAGTTTGTTAAATCAATTTCTGAATGTTAATTATTTGTATGAAGAAGAAAGTTATTAAAAATTTTATCAATAGTTTATTATGTTAAAAATAAAATTTTGCATGCTAAACAATAGCCAAAGAATGCATTTGTTAATTAAGTTTATTTTGTTGATTCGTAAATTTTATCGATTAATGTCGAGAAGAAAATTAAAATTTTTGTCAATATTAGTTCATTACATTAAAAAAACGTATGCTAAAAAATATCCAAAGAATTAATTTGTTTATTAACATTGTTAAAGCAATTCCTTGAATAATAACTATTTGCATCAAGAAGAAAGTTAATAAAGTTTTTTATGAATAGTTTATTTTGTTAAAAATAAATTTAAAACGCTTAAAATAGCCAAAGAATACATTTGTTAATTAAGTTTGTTAAATTAATTTCTGAATGATAACTATTTGCATCGAGAAGAAAGTTATTAAAAATTGCTACAAATAGTTTATTGTGTTAAAAATAAACTTGTAATGCTGAAAAATAGCTAAAAAATGAATTTGTTAATTAAGTTTGTTAAAGCAATACTTAAAAGAATTCTATTTAAATCAAGAAAAAAATTACCAAAATTTATTGTTAATAGATTATTACATTAGAAAAACCTTTAAATTATGAAAAATATTTTAAGAATGCATTTATTAATTAATTTTGTTTTAGCGATTCTTAAATTTTATCGATTGATGTCGAGAAAAAAAAATTAAATTTTTATTATTAATAGTTCATTGCGTTAAAAACAATCTTCAAATGCTAAAAAATAGTTAAATAATAAATTTGTTTATTAAGTTTGTTAAAGCAATTCCTGAATCTTAACTATTTGTATCAAGAAGTAAGTTAAATCAATTTGTTATCAATAATTTATTATGTTAAAAATAAACTTGAAATGCTGAAAAATATCCAAAGAATGCGCTTGTTAATCAATTTTGTTAAAGTAATACTTAAAAGAAAAATAGCAAAAAAATAAATTTGTTCATTAAGGTTGTTAAAGCAATTTGAAAATTTTATCGATTAATGTCGAGAAGAAATTTGAAAAAGGCCGTAGCAGGATAAGCATTCTGTTAATTATAAGAGGATAAAAAGAATTATTAAAATTTTCAAATAATTTTAAAAGGAAGTACTTCTGGAACACCAACAATTTTTATTCTATACCATGCTTACATTCAAGGCATCAATATATATTTTTGCGGAAATGATCAAAGCATTACTTTATAGTTTAAAAAAATAAA
>JAAAKG020102970.1:0-15800 GCA_010014905.2 Druon quercuslanigerum | reverse complement strand
ATTGCCTCGCAGCCAAAAGGGATACAACGATATAAACAAAAGAAAAACGCGTCACGTAATTTATGGACAGCCCCTAATGAAGATCTAGTACCATTTAGGGGGCAGGCCCAAATCTATAATGATTTTCTAAGTATGCCTACTATTTGACTCCCCAGACCCACCAACCTCCAGGGGATGGAGAAATCTGTTATAATACTGCTTCGTTAAAGGATTGTCTTTGTTTGCCGGATGTGATACTAACGCACATCATTCGACTTCGGATAATATGGATATAAAACACAGGGGTAAGTATTCTTCGATTACCTCTTAACTACTGATTTCATTTTTTTAATAGGGCTAATAGACATACCATCGTGTCATCTAGATACCACAAGCTAATAGATATACTTGACGCTTAAAGGTATGGAAACGTTAAAGCAACTAAATCATATACTTATAGAAAAGATATCAGCAGTTTGCTAGGTGCCATACTGGCTAGAATCGAGTATATCAAACAAATAGAAATTGCTGTCTACATCCTACAAAGATGTATGAACAAAGCGTATGAGGAAAATTGTCTTCTGAAATAGGATACTCGACGCCTTTTTAACAGTACAAAGAGAATGCGAATTGGGATTTTTTCAGGACCACCTTCACAAAATATAATAATAAGATACAAAATGATATGGGGAACTCATGGCTGGGGTAATGTCAAGGATTCGAGGATATACCTGACAATCTGAAACTCCAGAGAACATTAAGCTGGTGACGCATAATTTCAACTGAAGACACTAATATTGAATTCGTGTGAAATGGCTGAGACGCTTAATGACATCCTAGAGCACTCAATGAGGGTACACGTCCAGGGCACGTTGTTGGATTACACGAAGAAGCGGGCGGCCTATGGTTCATAACGCTCAGGAGTCATTGTATTTTCACTAATTCAAGAATTAGATGAAGGGTTAAATAATTCATACCGTTAAAATCCTCAGTAGATGATAAAATATTCTTTGCATTATTTCAAGAAGGTGAGCTCAGTCCTTGGTGGAACCACTGTGTGGCATCCTTCAGGCATGCTTAGCAATGGAAGACCGTTTAAGCACGAAGATGGCCTGAGGCAATCGTCAGGCCCAAACGGGATAATGATATGTACTGTTAGGCAAAATCCATTATACCTTATTACCTATTGGCCTCGTCCGTGCTGAAAACGCTAAAGTAATTATTAGACCTTTTAGATAAAACAGGAAATCCGATTGGAAAATTTACATAGGAATCAATTCACCCCTTAAATGGCGGATCTATCTATCTAGCTAGCAATATTAGTAATATATTACCTTAAGTCAACCTATATGCACCATATAGATCTACAACAGCACTGGGTACATTCCCTGCAGTTTTTCAGGATCAAATAACAGCTAATAAAGCTTACCTTGAGGAAATTTGTAAGCGAGCCTATGGAGGCGAGTATATTTACTTTTTTGTGGCATTCAATCAGCATTTAATGCTCTTACTTCCGAAGAGTTTACTTCCAGTTTAGACTGGAGTTGCCTTCAAAATCTTCTTAAGGTTGCCGGAGAAAACTGGGTCAGTCTGATCTGTGTCGCTGACTACAGACTAGCCCCAAACTAATGTAAATGATACTCGAAGTGGCATGCGAGATATTGAAAGGGAACCCAAAAATGTTGCATTCTAAAAATGTCAGATCTGTTACATGTACTCAGAGCATTAAAGTCGGGGTCAAATGTCGAGGCCCCTCACCTCCTTTGCTTGAAACTCACACAAAAAATGTCTAAAATGTCTGAAAAGAATTTCGGAAAGGTTAAAGTCTTCCGAATTCAACGTTATGTTTACTTTTATCCTAAAAAGTCTTTTGCAATACTTAGAGGACAAAACGTCCCAAAAAGCGGGGATTCGCGGCCTCTTTTTTCAAGGGTCCACTTTGATCAGCTCTCGAAAGAAGAGCGACGTTACGAAAAATTTGAAAAAATCAAGAGATATTCTTCGAAAATTCCTGAATGCGAAATCTTTTTCAACATTCTAAAATGTTTAATAGTTTACTTTTTACGGTTATTTATTTTTCAAAAGTTTATGTTGAGAAAGAATGAGACAGAGCGCCGTTTAATAGTCCTAACTCTGCAGTTTTGTCATGCGAGTGCATTAGTAGAGAGAAATATGTACATGTTGTACTACCGATAGCAGAAACCCAAGATATGAGTGTGGTAGAAACGATCCTTAAAAAAGGTATCGTCAAATTCTCGAAACAATTTGGGGTTCTAAATTAACTTAGAAGAAGAAGAAGATCTAGGATAGCAACATGATGTTATATTCTATACTGAACTATACATTTGGTATGACTAGCACATCTGGTGCTCAAAAGTCCTATCAAGAAGCAGATTGTTCTCTTCTACTAAGAGAACATGCTGAAAAATCCTTTAACGATAATTTTGGCGAAATTTTACGTAGATAAGTGCTATCGACGGGTCTCAGCCAACTCAACAAGATTCCAGCTTGCCAGTATAAGGCTTCGTCCATCGCAACCCGGCTGCAAAAGGTTGTGCTCCTAAAATCAGTTAATCTGGTCCGTCAACACTGTTTCTTATAACATTCTGTCATGAATTGCTTAATCCACAACTGTACCATCTGTCACGTATGGTAATCCGCTGCTAGAGACTCTTGTTTACCTTGTATGACAGAAGAAGCAGGATTGGATGTCGTACAAGTTCCAGTTGCGTCTGGCTTAGATGCTTTAAAGAGCCGTGATTGTAGCTGATTGTAGTTGCAGTATACATGATTGATACAGATGTTTATGAAATTACTTATAAATTATATTAACATTTATTCCAACGTCTTATATTCGATCACCCCGCGGGACTACTTGGATCAATAAATATAAAAAATGTAGTATGAAAACTGTGCTCAAAACAGTGACAAATTTTGAACCCTCTTCTTCCCCTTATGTGAAGCTTTGCAAAATACATTTTGATTAATAAACTTGTAACGGAATACGTATTTCCTTCACCAGTCACTGCCTCGTTCCAGAAAATACTACATTTTTAAATTTCGTCTACGTGAAACGATAGAGCAAGGGGCTCAATTTTAGAATTCCACCAGGAAACACTCACGATGTTAAATCTTATTAGTTCCTCTTTTTTATATTATTTTAATAACTGATCATGGACTTAAGTATGTCATCAGAGAGAATTCTGCGAAATTACATTTGAATTTAGGAACCTATCCCGTCTGTAACTACCTGGAGGCCGCCACCATTCGGATGGCCTGCGATACTCGTCCACCTGATCAAGGTGACTAATCTGATTGTTTGCAAACCATCGATTTGCAAATCTAGAGGTTCATGTGTTTCCACTGTCATGTTTACCTGTCACTCTTGCTCTAATATAACTTAAACGGAATTGTCAAACTTTCTGACGTTTTCTACTATAGCGACTACTAAGAGAACATTTTTCCGACATTTTCAGCGAAGTATGTGCGTATAAAAACATATGTTCTAAATATCCCAATCACAAGTTACGTATAAATGACGTAACCTTATTCTTAAAATTCACAAAAATATCCCATTCTGTAAGAAATATTTGGAGGAAGCTGAAATAAATTGGACACCGTCCAAAATTTGCACAGAATATTAAGGTAATGTTCTAGTCTCGGCTCCCCCAAAAATTTTCAGGTGGTTTATATGAGCGCCCGTGGCTTCTCTTTTTATTTTACGCTGTATACACGTATGTACACACATAGAACTTGTCTTAAACACCGTCAATTTTTTTTTAGAATTAACCTGTTTTTCTCCTTGTACGCATTTATTACACTCTCATTAGAAAAGGCAATAGATTTTGGAAAATTTGACCCGTAAAACAGGTTTCTACAAATATGCCTGTTTGCATTTCTGTCTGTATGGCTCTCTGTATGACTGTCTGTATGTCTGTCTGTCTGTTTATCAGCACGATAACTTTTGAAAAAATGTATCTATTGTCGTGAACTAAAGGTCAAGTTTTTCATCCACCCATTTTATATAAAAAATCAAAAAATGAGCACATTTTGAATGTTTTAAGCCACTTTTTAAATTTAAAAACTCTCTGTACGGATGTTCATGATATTTCAAAAGGCCAACAATTTATCCCAATAACTTTTTTTATAAACCCAGAAATTACGAGAGTTATAGCATTTATAAAATAAAATAAATACATAAAAACGAACATTTTATGGAACATCACGCACGATTTGAAAAAAGTCTAGAGAATAAATATGTTGCTCTTTGAATTCTTTACAAGATTATCATAGGAACTTTTAGAATTTTCTTAAAAAATCAAAACTTCAAATTTCGACATAATAAAAAAATAATGAAAAATCAAAAATTACACTTTTGATGAAATGAGACCATATCAGACCATGTGAAAAATGAGACCATACGAACTCCCATCTAACACAATACTGCTGAAGGTTGGTCAGCTTCTTCACCCTAGACTCTTTTACCAATACCAATCCATGTTATGTATTTTAATAATATAAATTTGTGGAAACGATATAAAATTTCAGGGACAAACTCGAGTGCCAAGCACGTGATACGTGTCGAGAATGTATAATTTTATAAAATTTGAAAACTGAAACAAAGATTTTAAAACTTTTGTATTATTATTTAATTAATTTACTTATTTAATTTACAAAATTTTGATTTTTTCTTTTTTTAAATTTAGATAAAAAAAATATATTTAAAAAAAACTACTTAGGAAAAATAAAATTTGACAAAAATAACCGAGTGTATCTCGACCAAGTACTTAAACTAAATCCCCAGCAAACCATACAGCTTTTTTTGACCTGTCGAAAAGTCAATAACAAGACTTTTCATTTTTTTTTAGAAATTTCAGTTCCGAGTTCTTTGTCGCGCAATGGCAAGAAGTACGCATTACCGGCAAATAAAGAGAAACATAGGAAACAGGGAATAAACCATTTTGATCTTCCCAGAATTCACGCAAAACACAAGAGATTAAAAAAAATGGTAAAAAAAATTCTTCAGAATCTCGTCCACGAAATTAAGATTTGATATCTAACTCAGGACCCAGAAAATCGAAAATGGCGTCTTTAAAATGATCAAAAATAAGTATTGAAGGCACGCGAAAAGTAAAAACTCGATATTGTGGAAGGGATATAATATTCCTGAAGTGTAGCTCTCACGTGTGTCCGACGTCACATCCGCCACATTGATCACAATAGACGTCGAAACTGAAAACGAAATCAGGCGACAGTTAACGGAATCAGGCGCGTTCGGCGCGGCCCACGAGTTAGATATTTCGGACCCGGTCACACTGGTGGTAGGAACAATAATGACAAATTCTAGTGGAACAACCTTTGTCAATCTCATAAAGCGAACCACCAGAACAACAACAAACCCTATAACGACCTCCGTTAGAGCAATCTCGACTTTGTAAATCAGACCATCTTCATTTGCACCTAGACTTAAAGCCACTAATCTTTCCTTTATTTACGCAAACTTTTTTGTGATTCCGCACCGTTCACAATACTTATTCGACTAAACCCACTGACACAATCTCTAAAACCGGATACCGAATATAGATTCCTGAATCCACCAAATAAAGCCCTAGCCAATATCGAACAGGGAGCGAGCACTGTGTAGGGCTTCCCAGTGATTAGCGGATATTTAAACTCTTTTCTAACAGTTCGCAGCTTTAACAAAATAATCCGATGAAAGGTTTTTTTAGGTGCAGCACCAAACAAACAAGTTTACAGGAAAAGACTACGTCATAATTCTAAATTTGGACGAGAGAACAAAACTTCGGCCGATACTCATTTTATACCCAACAAAGTACGAACCAGCTTCAGTCTTGGACTTAGAAGATGAAAGAAGCTCACTCCTTAATCAAATTAACTACCAGAGTAGAAGAAACGTCGAATATTATAGGGGCTCTAAAAGGAAAAGCTCAACAGAAAGGGAAAGAACTCATAGCACAATATCGTCTACAAAACGTAGACAGAGTAACAGAGACTTAGAAAAAATTATTTTTACTTGGAAAATTGTGTTCTATGGCAGCAATAAACTTAATCCAGATAGCTTCCTGACCAAAAGAGGCGACTTTAGGAAGTTTTTCCAAGTAACGAGCGATGATTTTTTTACAGCAATGCAGGTATTATTGAATGGAATAGCGCAAAAGTTACTTAGGAACTACAAAAATGAATTTTATAATTGGCGCAAATTCACAAAAGAGTTTCAATCCCGTTTCGGGGATGTCTATTTGGAAAGACGGGTTAAGAAGCAAATTCAAAGCCAGACACAAGGCAAGGACGAAACGATAGACGAATACTTAACAAATATCTAAATCCTGATCGCAAAACTCGACAATGTAATCGTAGTGGTCGATTTAATCGACTGGATTCACAGTAGATTGCGACGCGAATATCATAAAGTTATCCGTCTATCGTATTTTCGTTCTTAACGAGGATTGTCGCAATTAGGGAGAAGTTTAGAGAAAGAATGAAGCGTATACAGAAAAAATTATTAACCTCCGCGCTCTGCAGACAGCTCATTTCTGCAAGAATTTGCTTACCAACCTAAATCAGATGGAAAATCTTTCTGGATTGGAAAGTAGAAGATAGACGAAAGGTTATATACACATCGCCCTAACCCTCTAACGAACCCTTGGTTCCTGACTTAGATTTTTGGAAGTTAGTGATTCCTGAGCATCACTTGTCCTTGAACGACAACTATAGGGAGTGGGACGCACAATTGCACAAGTTCCGATTCGCTTTTAAAACAGCGCCAGCGGACTATATATCTCTGAAAGCCTTTCCTAAATTTCAGAACGAAACCTTTAGCCAACTGATTGCTTCGTCTACATTTAGAAGTAGGCACTTAACTTTGCGAATATAACCCGATGGAAAAGCTGGAGCGAGCGAAAATACTAGACAACCTAAGGTTTTTGTTGTGGAGAGGCACCGGAACCCAATTCGGAAAACAAATACAAGTAAAAATCCAACTAATCCCTACAGCTTCCGTTACCGAAACAGACGGCGCTGGCCACGGCTGTCGGCACTCCATATTACGGACCCTACTCCGCTGATTGGAAATACATCTACAGAAGGAGTTGGCTGAAGGCGGGAGCCCAGACACCGGTTAAAGCCAACTTCCCTTTCGACGCAATTTATTGGAAATGTCATAAGAAGGGGCACCTCCGTGGACAATTTCTGGACTTGACTCCGATCTTGCTTTGCTATCATTGTGGAGAAAGAGGCGTCACAGTGACGACCAGCAAAAACTGCGGAGAACTTGACAGAATCAGACACTATAAGAGCACGAAAAGTTGATTTTGTTACATGAATGCACCCGGATACACGTTGCGAACACGGGGAGAAAGTATTTGTAAACGCTTAAATGGGAAGTGCTGCCCCACCCGCCATATTCACCCGACATAGCCCCTTCCGATTATCACTTATTCCGTCCGATGGCTAATCGATTAGCTGAGCAGCGCTTCCATTATTATAAAGACACAACATAATGGGTAAATTCTTAGATAGCCTCGAAAGACGTGTCGTTTTTCCGGCGTGGAATGTCTATGCTACCAGAAGGATGGGAGAAAGTAGTCGCTAGTGATGGACAATACCTTGAGTGAAATGTATTGTGACACATATTTTAGGATAAAGACTTAATTTTTATATAAAGAAACCATCGAGAACTCATTCAAGATCCAACAAAAGTGCAATATATTTATCATTTTTCTGCATTATACAAATAATAATAATTATTATAATTATTTAAAAAGGTATGTTCTTCGGACGAGGAAAGCATGCAATGAGAATCATTCAATAAAAATAGTTCTTCTCTAAAATAATAAGAATTTCAGTTTCAATTGAGGTATTAGTGGCAAAGAATGTCACATTTGTGTGCTTAATAAAACTAAACAAAATGTAAGATTTGCAAATTTAGAATATTATTATTTAACCAAATTCAGATATATTCAGCAGAATTACATTTTTTATTTGACAGCAGCAAAATCAACTTTATTGTCAAATATCAATCAGCAGTTGCATTTTTGCAATGGGCAATAAATTACAATTTCGAAATATTTTCATTGTTTAATTTCAATTCAAATAATTATTTTTGAACACATTCTTTAACGAAAAAAAAAATTTTCAATAAAAAATATCAATTTTCTGACAAAAAAGGGAATTCATTGTTAAAATAGATGCATTTTCAACCAAAAAAATGAATGTTCAACCAAGAACTTTAAATCTCTGTTAATAAAAAAACAATTTTTGAAAAAAATGTAACAGTTACGTTTATAGTCGAAATTTTTTTTCAATATTAAAAAAATTATTATTAAATTAAATTAAAATAATTATTAAAGAAAAAATTTTATTTGTAGAAATTAACTTTATACGAACTAGGTAAATTAGTTATCTAGAAGATTGATAGGCTACCGCAAAAGACAAAGTTTCAATAAAATACAGAAATTTTCAACCGGTGAAAATTAAAGTTAAGCCGAACATATAACAGCTAAAATTTCAGTAAAATAAATTATCTATAATAACTTTGTATTCATCAACCTAAAAAATAAAACTGATGTGAAATGTTCCATATTACAGCATCAACTTATAAAGAGATGCTTAAATTTTTAAAAGAATTATCAAAAATTACACATTTTTGATGAGTTTTAATTTACAAAACTATTATTTAAATATAAGTAACGCAACGAAAATATAGAAAAATGATTATATTTAATTTATTGTAATAATAAAATTGTAACAGTGACATCTTGATGCTGTTATATGCATCTATCTTGAATATATAAAATCTTAAATTATACATTTTAAATTTTTGTCCGTTTCATCATACACATAATAATTTCAACGCGGTTCGGATTGAAAAATAAAAAGCACTATTGGATTTGTCTTGTAAACATCTAGAAGTGCTTTTTTAGAACTATTTGTTACACAAGTAGCGTATTTATTGCTTAGTGTACATTTGATGTGTGTCTGTAGATGTCGATGTGAAACTTTTGTAATAAATTTAAATGAAACTAAGAGCCGCATCGAAAATCTAAAAACACCTTTAGATTCCTCTCCAAAATATATAGATGCAAATATATAGATTGGAAAAAAGTCAACATTTTTGGAAAGTTTTATGTAGAAAAAAACCGGTTTCTAAATTATACTTAACTAAAATAAAATGTTCAAAAAAATATTTATTAATACATTTTTATTAACATTCGTGATTAACTTAGACATTCAACTCATGTTGAGGATATTTGAATCGAAGGAACGAATTCGTTGTCTTTGATTTTAAAAAATTTGAAATTTATTCACCTAATTTATTTTCGAAACTATAAATTGTTACATCTTATCAAATATTATCATACATGTATTATTTTGAAAAATATTTGTAGCAATTCATGTATTTTGTTGAAAATTTATGTTTGTAGCTAAAAAATTAATTTTTTTCGTTAAAAATAACTCTTTTTGGTTGACATTTTTTTCCAATTGAAAATTAATTGTTTTTACTGACAATTTTTTACTGAAAAGTTCGTTTTGTTGATGGATGATCATTTATTTTCAAAACTAAAAATTCCTCTTTTTAGGAATAGTGTCATTTTCACCCCTATCCCATCTCGTTCAATAATAACGGTGTATCGCGGTTTGTGACTGTTATCTATATATAATATTTACTTATTTATGATAATAATCAGCTGTTAATATCAATTATATAAAATACTCAGAACCTATAATTTATCATTGCCATTAAAATATTCTTCGAATATATTCTCTGAGCAACACTTATCGATTACTGACAGGTTATCCGAAACACGCTACCATACCGACCATAGATAGGTAATCCACTTTATATTATGTATCCGAAGACTGCGGTATTTATAAATTGATCCTTATTTTTTTATTATTAATCATCATTAATGTTTATTGCCAATTATTACCAATTATTATTGTCATAAATATTTACTCTTTATATTCTGATTCATATTATAAATTCTATGTAAAATTCTAAGAAATATTAAGTAATACCAATGTGAATCATGTAAATGCGCGGTCATTCATGTCATAACCAATCAAAAGGAAGCAAGTCCCACGAAGAAACACGCGATTCCCATCTACTATTGCGCAATTGGTGAAAAGGCCATAAACGTCATAATGATATGTGGTCTTCGACTACCACTCAAGAAAATGAATTGCAAAGACCGGCGCTTGGCCTCCCACCTTCGCAATATCCCAAGATCTGTGTCATCATGCAATAAATCAATGTCAGAAAATGGTCCACCAAGGGACTATTTTTCCTCCTCTGCTCAGATTTTTGCCTACATATACCTAAGTTCTGAAGGGTTACGACAAGTTTATTTCTACCATCGAATCGCTGCCTAAGAACTCTCCAGAACTTAAAAAAAAAATTAGAATCTGTGGAATAGTTAAAAAGTTAATCAACTGATTGAAGAACTCTAACTTCAGTAAGTTTAACACTTTGAATCTAAAAACTTCAAGCTAAACTCTGTGAGTCCCCCTTAACAAATGAAGAAAACCATCCTAAGAAAAGCCACCACTCTCCTATTGTATCATCTAAAAATAGTGAAGGAACAAAAATCTACCAATTCTACTAATAGAGTCCCTGACCAAGATTCTCGAGTTCTACAATAGGTTCTACAATTATGCCAAGCGACAACAAGTTAATATCTTTAAAGTCTTTTCCTTTTTCCATATTGTGGGCACCAAGACTAGGTCTTTTTGGAATTGCTAGCAGTTCCATGCTGCGTGTATCCATTTAAACAAAAATCATAAACAAAACTAGGACATATCACATGTGTAAACTTGATATCAATTAATTGTAATTTTTATATCTTAACCATTTTTCTAAACAATGATTCAATTATCGCAACCTTTTTATTTTTGCTTTTTCCTCAATCCTCAAATTTGGAATAAAAACAGAGGAAGTAGCGTAAGTTTAAATATAATTACTTTATATCAAGGTAAGTGCATCTCATTTTAAACGTAACATACCTCGTTATAAATTTTAGCCCATTGGTCTGGAAACTAAAGCAATACGAAATTCTGAGATAATCGAATATTAAATTTAATAAATAATAAATTAAAAAAAATTCCTTAAGTTCTTCCGTATGTAAAATTAAAAAATAGAAATTTAAAACAAGTTTTAAAGTTTTTTTACTATAAATGTAAAATAAAGCAATTTTACGAAAATTTTCTAATTTCCTTTTCAAATTAAAATAAATAAATGCACAATCCTTTCACGATAAAAGGTGTTAAAACGCGTATTTTAAATATGAGATTGATTACCGGGAGATAAATGAAGTTTATTTCGGCTTGACCAACTTGACCAACTGCGATAGATTCGAATAAAACACATTGCTACATTTTAAGAAGTTTTTTCAGGAGACACGTTTCTGCTTCAGATTATGCCAAATACCTTCTTAATTTTCATAATCTACTAAATTCTTTAAGCCTATTTCGTCGAGGGTGTTTTTGAAAAATTTTTCGGCCATTTTTGTGTATTTTTCGTTCGTGACAAAAAGTTTACTTTTGTAAACTCGGTGCAAGATATTGCCAGCTGAACATAATGGCAGTTTTAGCTACTCTTCTACAACATCTGTCAAAAATTGAGTCGAATACTTTTGAATAAACCTTGCAAACTTATTTTGCAACTGCCTTTTGCATTTTTCAAGGTTACTAAGACAGGATCTATTCGGATCGTGGTAGCTACATCATCTTGTGTGTCCTAACAAAATGAGTATACAGCTTACAAGCTCCATAATCTGTCTTTCCATTTTTAGGGATTTTAATTCTGCTCAGAGAAGGCATACTTTCGCATTAAATTCACACTCTACCAATCCTTTTGCTAGCAAATTTTCACTATGTCTGTTACAGGTTACGTGCCATAAATCTATCTTTTCGCCCGTGCAAATTATTGTGGAAACAGCAACAGCGCAGTAAAAAAAGGATCAATTTTTTTGCAGCGTATCCCAGGTAACGAAATGTCGGAACCCTATGCGCTGGCAGGCATACCAACGTGCCAGCTATAGGCCGGCTATATGGAAGCTCGAAATGCCAATGAATGGATTCCATTAATTATAATTATAATTATGTTTTAAAATATTACTTCGAGGTGCATAAATTAAATATATATATATATATTTTTTTTTTAAATACTTCTATTTTGAAAATTGTATTTCATTTAATGCTTAGAAAATGTATCAGTTTCTTTGATTCTCGGAAAAGTTAAACTCGCGAAAGCAAATCCTTCAAACGAAAAATTGACATATGCTTTCGAGCCTTTCAGACGTTGTCGATGAGCAGAAGAGTCGAATTTTTTATCAGATCTGGAAGAGTGCTTCGTACATATTTTTCGATAGTTTTTCACAAGTACGGACAGATTGTTTAGCTACTAAAACTATTTGAGACCGGCTGTTGATTTTTTCGAATTGGCCATCTTGGGATTTAGGAGTACGCGCAGAGAATTGTGGGAAATTATAGTTGAATATGCCGTCAGTAGAGGGCTTTCAGTTTACAGGACATTAATTTCGACTAACCGATGTTTAATGGCAGGCTTCAAGAGCGTTTGCACGGACGACTGCCACTCATTTATACCGAGCAAACGAAGCTTTATCGCCGACACGCCATCAGCCGCCCATTGGTCCGGTAATGTGCCAGGCACGCTTGTTATCTGTGATTTTGTTCCAATAATCATTTGAGGTTCAAGATCATTATGAACTATCCATTCTGATCATTTTGATCTGCCTTCATGATCATTTTTCAGACGTAACAAAATCGCTGCCAATTTTTGACGCCATATCAATGCAACATAACCAAAAAATTGTATCTAATCGTACGCAAGAACAACTACACTTAAGAGGAGATTTATTCTTATATCCGGTTTCGTACAACTTTTCAACTTTTCAATTAAAATGCACGATCAGAAACCATAGAAACCTCGCATATGAGCTATAGTAATCAAAGAGCATCGGCATTCTAGGTTTTACTTGATACATGATCCAACTAATAAACATGGTCTTAATTTCGATATCCAATAGTCTACCATTCCCTATAATCTACACGTACAGCTAAAAAACATATTCTGGCAGTTTCAATAATTTCAGAAAAATTCAAGCTGTTTCCTTGGAGTTTTTTAGACGAAAAGGAATCTGTCACTATCCTTGAAGTATTATTATAGTAAGATAAATAGAGTACCATTCCCTAAGAACGACCCATCGAAATAAAAACTCTCTCTGTTGCGCTACAGAATTCCAAACCAGTCAGCATTTTTATGCGATTGACATGGCGAGATACTAATTGGCCAAAGTCGTGCTGTGGTCTGAAGGTATTATCAATGGACTGCCACTTCGTAAAAACTATCCTTACTTCTAAAAAGACAAGTTGGTACTGTTCATAGTGGTACTCGATTTCCGCGCAATGTTGAATTCCAAATCAACCTAAAAATAATTCAAGACTATCCTTTAATCTCAAAGAGACAACACAAACGAGTTAGCAACAGCGCAGAATTAGCAGATATGCGTTCAAAATTACTTTATGCAGAGTGATTTACTTTTTTAGGTTCGCCAAGTGCCTGCCTTCTAAATTGGTAGGTTTGATCATATGAACAAGGTTTTTGAGAAACACCCAAAAATAATATCCGAGTGGTGAAATATCTGGTGACCTAGGTGGCCACTCAATTGCCCCACGCTTTCGGATCCAGTCATTGGAGATAATTCGCTGCAGTCACATTATCTTCAAGAAAACATGTCGCAGTGATACTACGTTTCAGAAACCAGCCCAAACATTGAGATTTTGAGGGTGCTAGCTTTGACGCTCACTCATCCAGTGAGGTTAGTATCGCCCCAATAAGAAGAATTAGGTCGGTTAACAGCTACACCGAGTTCAAATGTCGTTTTATTATTAAAAGCGATATAGTCGAAAATAGTATTATCGAGGTCGTACAAATGCATCATTTCTTCACAGAACTAAGTCCGCCTATCAAAATCATCTTTCTTCATCTCCTGGGTGAGAATGGCTTTAAAAAGATACCAGTGAATTCTCTGAAGCACTTGGTGAACGGATGATTTGCTAGAATAAACCGCCTGTGCGATCTTTGTTACATTTGAATGTGAATCTTTTACCAAGACTTGTATTACAACTAACTCTCACTCTGCTGGTACATATTTGGGTTTGCTACTACGTGGCCGGTCCGACAATGTTCCATTTTTCAAATATCGCGGACTGTAGATTGTCAAATTAAAACATGATCGGGCTAAGTTTCATTAAGAAATTTCGATACATCTTCGACTGCTCTTACACGATCACCATAACCTCGCACCATAAGCAAGTTAATTCTCTCCTTCTCACTCAATTACATGTTTCCACAAATGGCTTTAGGTTGCACGATAAGTGCTGAATTAGGTATAAAGCATAAAAATAAACAACGAAACATACAAACGTAAACATAAAGGTTTCATTTTTTATTAGTGTTGGATTCTTAAATGTAGCCGCCGGCAACCGGCAGACAGTCGCCCAACCCAAAAAAATCCTTATTTCTCCTTAGAAAATCCTAAACTAGCCAAAAAAAAGGTTTACATAATTCAAATTAACACAGATAACACGATTCTAGTCGTGACTCTTACTTCTAAGATTTATATTTATGTTTTGTCTCTATATGATTTGCACATTGATTCATATGTACCCATGTTATTAGAACATGCATAACTGTCCTATTTTAACATTTACTCTTGCACCGTAATTCAATCTCAAACGAATTACAATTAGCGAAACTAAGAGCAGAAAGTTTGTAAAGCTTAATTTCTAAAAAATGAAACACAAGTGACATAAAGCTTCGAAAAGAATGATGCTAGGATAGGTCTCAAAGGGAAAGAACATTGGAAATAGGTTAAAAGAGACAAGGAAAATGAAAACGAAAATGAAAAAAATAGTGTCGGATATTTAAATTTGAAAATCTATAAGTTATGATAATAAAACTAAACCTGAAAGGGGTAGCCCTGCACGAAATGGTTACATAGCCGTTTCGAGTTGAGGCAATCCCCCCCTCCCCACCCCGATGGGACCCGAAGGGCGAAACGTTGTGCCTACCGCCTAAAAGCTGGCCGGTTGGTTGTTTAGCCTGGTGCCGTCTGACACTAAGTGTGTTTGGGTGCGAGTTAGTGGTCATTGCCAATTACCAGTGTCCGAAATACAAAGGTGATTTATTTCCTGATGTGTGTGTTTGATTTATGTGCTCTTTACCTCATGCGTATGAAAATAATTAAAATATGGGAAACTAAACGGAATCGAACAGAAAATTGAAAACCCACAAAAGAGGGCAAAGAAAATTGCACCCAAAAAATTAGCGATATTGGTCAAAATTGCTTCGGATTAGAAATTTTTAATATTTGAAAGATTGCTCAAAGTTTAATGAAAAAGTAAACCGAAAATAGGAAAAGTGGTTCATTTAGGATCATTGGATATACAAATAGAATGTCTTACAAATACGAATTCTAACGCGATTAAAAATTAAATGAGACTCAGGTCAGGTAAAATAAAAAATAAAATGCCTAACCGAACTATATCGGAAACCAACGACGATAACCTAGATTTGGAAGGTGCCGCTCCACTTTCAAATCAAAACGCCGATCCGAATAACGAATTAAAACAAGTAGGGTAGGAATCACAAAAACATTAAATAGATCAATGGGTTGCGGTATAGGCTTCAGTAGAAAACCACATGTTCCGAATTTCCGTATCACATTATAAATTCTGGGTATACGTGTTAATTTCTCGGTCCCCACTCTTAAAAGACC